>CALNHX010010856.1:0-36762 GCA_940337035.1 Agriotes lineatus | reverse complement strand
CTAACTGGCTATTTTCGGAAATTTATTCCTCAATACGCGGAAAAGGCAAAGCCATTGACGTACTTGTTGCATAAAAATGTAGAATGGCAATGGAGTACATCGCAGCAAATGGCCTTTGATCAACTAAAACAGAGTTTGATTTCAAAACCTGTGTTGCAGTTGTTTGATAAGGATTTGGAATGCCGTTTATACACTGACGCTAGTCGGGTAGGACTTGCGGGTGTGTTGGTTCAAGTTACTGATGGAAAAGAACACGTTGTTGCATACTTCAGTAAGCAAACCTCCCCCGAAGAACAAAACTATCACTCATTTGACCTTGAAACGTTAGCGGTCGTGCAATCTGTAAAACGCTTTAAAAATTACTTGATGGGTAGGCCATTTACAATTTATACAGACTGTGCAGCAGTAACTAATACCTTCAAAAAGGGGGAGATTAATTCACGTGTAGCCAGGTGGGTGTTACAACTTAGTGAGTTTCAATATACACTTAAACATAGGCCCAATCAGGCAATGCGGCATGTAGATTGTTTAAGTAGAAATCCTGTAAGTTCAGAAACGAAATATGTTGGAAATATAACAATTTCTGAGGGTGACTGGCTCCTCTCAGCCCAACAAAGTGATAAGGATATACAAGACATTAAAAGGGTATTAGAGAGCGGTGATTATGACAATAATAAAGACACTTTCAATAAATATCAGTTAAAAGGTGGCAAGGTTTACCGACAGACAGAATACGGTTCTAAGTGGGTAGTTCCCAAATATGCGCGATTTCAAATAATCAGATTAAATCATGATGACGTTGGTCATTTTGGCATAACTAAGACATATGAGTTAGTTTCTAAATATTATTGGTTTTCACATATGCGTCATTTCATAAGTAAATATGTTCGAAATTGTCTCAATTGCTTGTATTTCAAATCGGCGGGAAACAAAAAGCCTGGGTATCTGCATCCTATACCAAAGATAGCTACGCCCTTCCATACTATCCACCTTGATCATGTAGGGCCCTTTATTACAACGAAAAAAGGAAACTCTCAGGTTCTGGTCCTCGTAGATGCATTTACTAAATTTGCCCTTATTCATGCGGTACCAAACACAAAGACTAAATATGTTATAAAGGCTCTTAATGAACTGATCAAAACTTTTGGATCGCCTCACAGAATAATTAGCGATAGAGGGCGATCATTCACATCAAAATCATTCAACAAGTATTGTCAAAAACACGGTGTTACTCACTACCTAAACGCGGTCGGATTGCCCAGGGGTAATGGCCAAGTTGAGAGGTACAATCGTACCGTACTAGACTCGTTGGCCACGATGGGGGCGCATTTAGACGACGACTGCTGGGACGAAAATATAATGCATATCCAGCTCGGGATCAATGGAACTATCAACAGGGCCATTGGAGCATCACCCAGTGAGGTCCTTTTGGGTATCAGAGTATCGCATCAAGTAGCCCATATACCTTCAGAAACCGCAGTAATAGACGTAACTAAATTACGCACTCAAATTCAGAAAGCTAACAGTACTTATCAAGCAGATCAAAAAACTAAATTCGATATAAAACGCAGTCGACCTATCACGTATCAGACCGGTGATTTAGTTCTATTAAAAATCACCTCGTCCCCCGCCACTGGGAGCAGTCAAAAACTGATGCCAAAATGGAGAGGACCTTTCCGGGTTTGGGCATCTCTCGGACAAGATCGCTATGAGATTAGGGACATTCCTGGCATGACTAGATCTCGAATCCCTTATAGTGGAGTGGCTGGTATTGAAAATATGAAGCCATGGATCCACTTCTTAAATGAGCCACAACATAGTAAGGTAAGTGCATTGGAGGTGGAGTTGAGCGGTCTGATATCAGGTAAATGTCAGAGCTCGGTACGCCGGTATTTAGGTGGTCTGGTTGCCGGTACTTGAGAGTGGGTTTTCCCCGGACTCTGACAAGTAGGTGGTCCGGAGCCTGCGCCTGGTACTCCGTTCTTTAGGCGGTCTGGTCGCCGGTACTTGAGAGTGGATTAAATCCGGACTCTGACAAGTAGGTGATACAGAGCCTAAGGAGCCTCCATGGCGAGTGGAAAGATTCCTCTCGTGCGGGCCCATAGAAGCACATAAAATGATAACAAGATCCATTCCTCTTATTTTTAATGATTCGTTGATCTATGCCTCCATTGGTACATAACTGATTTGTATTTCAGAATGACCTCGAAAGGCGGCAGCGAGGGCGCTACCATCTGTAGGATGGCCGAGTGTTGCGAAATCAGAGTTGAGTCAGGGGTTCCTCGAGGTCGTGACAACGACATAGGCGCAGATTATGGTTGTCGGGGAGAGAGGGAATTCGCGGACTCGGATGATGGTGGTGACACAGGAATGCGAACGAGAAGAAATTAATATCGTTCTAACTTTTCTCTGTAGCTGACGCATTTTTGTTGCTTATTTTACTGATTAATACATCTATGTTACAAAGCTACCTTTTGTATTACTAAGTTTACAACATATATTTACTATATTATATTACAATAACTCTGCCAGAGGTAGCAACGCGAACTATACTAGTACTAAGTGCTTGGGTGCATAAACAAATAGTCCGTATATTATTGACCTTTTGTAATAGAACTTCCTGTTTCCACAAAATGTTCCTCTGTGCAGTAAAAGCTTCCCGACATAAAAAATAATTAGAGCAATATATTTTAACTTTTAATGCCTAAACAGAATGTCTACGGTCACGGCCAGGAAAAGAGCCAAGCATTAATTACTTAAAAGTGAGCCGAGAGTTGCAAATTTTTATGATGTGGGGATAAAATTTTATTTTAGTCCGTTCGCATGCCCCCCGGGCGTCTTGCAAGCGCACTAACAAGGAAAATAAAACGGGGACGCAGCAAAAGTCGGGAAACAATTTAAAGGCAGGATATTAAACGGGCGATTACAATACACAATTCATCCGCAATTATCGAGGACGCCGTTGGTTTCCGCGAAATAAAATGGCGTAACTGCTGAATTTTCGATTCAGCTGTTTGTCCGCGCAAGTTTATGATTTAGTCCGCCGTAAACTCTTCCAAGGCCGATAAACTCCTCTTTCGCACTACTTCGACTCGCTGGAGCTCGAAGCGCGAGTTAAGGGGGATTAGCGAAGAACTAATTTGTTTAACTTTTGGTAGTTTGCGCATAAGTTGCCCAAATAACTACATTCCCTGCGCTCGATTAGTACAAAGCAGCTTAACGAGATAATAGGGCTAAGTACTAGTGAATATTATGCTATAGCGTATTAGGTTTTAGTTTGTAGCTGAATGTAATTACCCGGAGCTTGCAGCTTTGGAATTGGATCCCTAAAGCTTCGCTAAGACTCTCACCTTTCCTAAAAGGCCGTAGTATGGCGCTGTATTAGGCTTATATTACAGTAGAACTACAATAGGAACACATTCATAAGTGTCAAGATGAGCAATTACCTTTTATGAATGATTTTCGACGTTGGGAGGTAAGAGATCTAGAATAAATGCTATAAAGGCACATGCTAGTTAGAAGCTTTGTTTAATATTGGCAGTAAATGCTTCAAGAAATTCTACCTTACTTTGAGTGTTAAGAGTTTCTTCTTATGTGTAATTCAAATGACGTCCCACGAATCTTACCTGCAACAAAGAAGATAAATTAGCAAAGACAACAAAAATAGATATCTTATAGACGTTTAAACATTTATTTAAAAAGATGAATACTTTCAATTAAAATCTATTATACTTCTTACATGCTGATATATATATACAATAAATTACTTTTCAATTAAATTTAGTGCAATTTATACGCATTAAACCAACGTCTCCTTGAAAACTTCTAAAATACCAATTCGCGTATATTTATTTCCACTTAATGTTGGGCGCCAAAGGGTGTAGTTTACAATAGCTTATCAGAGCAGCCTCCTTTTCACGTCTGAATTTTCTAGCTTTCAGACAAACAAGTACTGAGACTCACGTAGTTCCATAAACTTAACTTCAGAAAATCGGTTAGCAGCTACTTAGGGTTATAGAATCCTAGTGGCCTAAGGTATTTAAAATTTTTTCATTGCAATGCCAGTTGTTTTGCATCATTTTGGTAGAAGAGGAGTGAGAAATCCTAGTAAGTATTTCAACCAAAGGTCATTCTCATCTGAGTGCGCTAATCGCTATTTGGAACATTGCCTGAATTGCTTTCAGGCCACCAAACTTATCTCCTTTAGAGTATAAACAACCTGACGTCACGTTTTCAGTGTGTCCAACATTAAATATTAACTTGCCTCGATTTTTTTCCTTGTGAGCAACATACAGTTTGTGTTTTTAGAAATAGAATTGAACTAGTTTCAAAAACATGAAGGCAAGGTAGATCCATTTCGTGTGTGTTACCACATTGTGAAGATATTTCCCTTATTAGAGCTTTCCCATCACAGGCCCCCACTTAATTATGACAAATATTTCTTGTATTTACTAAATTGACTGTCGCAGCTAAATTCCTGATCTATCAGTTTAATACCACACCCATCACATTGAGATGGCGTCGTGCAAGATTTTATTCTGTTGCAGACAGTAAATGATTTTTCACTTGCAACAGTAGAAAATGCACTATCGTTGCTACATCGAATTGTCAAGAGAATTCCGTAAATTCGAAGCAGGTAATCTTGGCGATTCTCTTTTCCAACTGCTGCGCCTCTATGCTACTGGGTTCTTAGACATTACCATATACTTGGGCTTTTTAAAGTTCAGTCGTAGCCCTTACCTCTCATACGCATTCAGAACACAATTTAAAAGCTGTTCTGCTCGTCTAGAGCGAGGAGAATGACGTTACCTGCATGTAGAATGTTGCTGACAGCACGCCATTGATGCTGATGCCGTCTTTTGCGTCACGGAGAGCTTTCATATAAATATACTCAGTGTAGCAATTGACTATCAAAGAAGATAATATACATTCCTGCCTTACACCTCTTTGTATCTCGATCTCCTCTGTCTTAAAACTTCCCCCCTAACGTTGGCTCTCTGCTGCTAGAAGAAATTGGTTATGAAGGATACATCTTCTCGTGCTGGATCTTGTCAAATACCTTCTCGAAATCTATAAAGCAGAGAAAGACATTGCAATTGCATTGCCTTTTGTACCAGGACCTGGATGCTCAAGAGAGCTGCTCGTGTGCCTTCGATCCGCTCCATTGTATGAATGATACAAAGAAGCTTCAAATCAAGGCTCATCGGCTGGTGGTACGGTAGTCCCTACACTCCTCGGTGCACAGTTTCAGTCAGTTGTACCATGTAAGTAACAAACGACTTCCGGGATTGGACCGTGTCATGATTGAGGTCGAAGAACTCAACGAAAAGCGCTTTTCTTCTTCCGATAGTCAGTCCAGTTTCGCCTCTGCCGTGGTTAACACGTTGAGTTACCGTGCTCTTTTGCTTTTTTCCTCCTGATGAAGCCCCTTACGAAAGTGGGCGAAACGTTGAGTTCTTCGACCTCAATCATGACACGGTCCAATCCCGGAAGTCGTTTGTTACTTAATGACAATGGCCGTGAAAGCCTCAAAAATCATCTAAATAACCTCTACGGGGAGGATATTTCTTTTAAAGCCTCTAGCTTTTCCAAACTTCGACATAAGTCCTCTAAACTCTTTTGCACCTTAGCGTTTCTTTCTCGTTGTCGTGACAACAAAGTCATAACTTCCTTTCTTAAAGTCAAACATCACATTTCAACCCACTTTTCTCAAAAAATCCTTCGTCGCACTAGCTTTGCTTTACTTCGTGAACGCATTCATCAAACGAGGTACGATCTCAATACCATTTCAAGGCAATTGTTAGATCTTCATTTAGAATTATCCAATACTCTTAGCTTTCTTGACTGGTCTCTCTTCGATTCAATCACCTACACACAGGCCCAAAAAACATTAGAAATGACAACTGCGACTCATCTTCGTAAGTTTCATTCCTTGATGTCATCGGTTAAGGTCTCTACAGATCAAAGTGGTTCTAAGACGGTCATAAATCTTTCTTCTTATGCCCTCTCTCCTAGCGAAAATTCCATACTTTCCAAAGGTTTGAATTTTTCACTAGCCCCCAAAAGCATTCCTACGGAAGAGATTATTAGTTCGATAGAATCTTCTGTGAGAACGCTTCCTAAAGACGTTGCCGATCTTATCCGCTTCGAAACTGTCAGGTGTTTACGTTCATCTAAACCACCCAAAAGTAACATTACAAAAGACGAAAGAAATGCTCTCAAAACCTTACGTTCCAATTCCGACATCTCAATTTTGTCCGCTGATAAAGGTAATGCTACGGTAGTTATGGATCGAACAGAGTACATCACTAAGGTTAAGTCTTTACTCCAAGATTCTTCTTATGCCCTACTTTCTCGCGACCCAACTTCCAAAATCGAACGGGAAGTCACTTCTCTCATAAAGTCTTCAGATCTGTCCACTGATATTCAACGGAGGTTGATTCCTCGCGCTTCAAAGCCTCCTCGGCTCTATGGTCTTCCCAAAATCCATAAACAAGACATTCCCCTCAGGCCCATTGTCAGTACCATAGATTCCCCTACTTACTCATTAGCTAAATACCTAACCACTATCCTCAGAAAGTTCACTGGTAAGTCTCCCTCGTATGTTCGCAATTCAGCCCATTTCGTTAAACTTATATCCAATATAAGCATTGAACCTGAGGATTTACTTGTGAGTTTCGATGTCACTTCCCTTTTTACCAAAGTTCCTATTCCCGATTCCATAGTCATAATCCAACAGTTGTTATCAGAGCATGGGGAGACGTCTTCAAGTCTACCTGCCCTGATAGAAAAATGCCTCTCTTCCACTTATTTCCTATTTCAAGGTCAGTTCTTTAAACAAATCTCTGGTGCGGCCATGGGTTCTCCTCTTTCGCCTGTCGTTGCCAATATCTTCATGGAAGTTTTCGAAACCGTAGCTCTGGAATCTTCAGAATTGAAACCTAAGGTTTGGTTCCGATACATTGACGATACCTTTATTATTTGGCCACATGGTAAAGACACGTTACCCGTCTTCTTAAATCATCTTAATAGTCAACATCCAGACATTAACTTTACCATGGAGATAGAAAGTAACGGTTCCATTCCTTTCTTAGATGTACAGGTCTCTCGCCAACCCAGTGGCAAACTTGGTCATTCTGTATATCGCAAACCCACTCACACTGATCGCTATCTACATGCCGATTCCCACCATCATCCTACACAAAAACTTTCCGTTATCAATTCGCTTGTACACCGGGCTGTTTCCATATCCCAACCCGATAATATCCACGCTGAATTAAATCACATTCGGAAAGCTCTTAGGAATAACGGTTACCGTGCTAGGGATATACAGTCTGCCATCAATCGCCATATTCACCCACGGCCACCCAAACCTCCAAAACCCGATCCTCCTGCAGCAATAGTCTTTCTTCCCTATATCCACCAAGTTACGGACCGCATAGGAAAGTTTCTTCGAAAACAAAACATTAAAACAGTATTCAAACCCCCGAGCAAAATCTCACAGGTTCTTCCTTCATCTAAGGATAAATTAAACACTATGTCATCTAAAGGTGTTTATAGTGTCCCTTGCTCTTGTAATGCTGTATACATTGGTAAAACAGGTCGTTCAGTAAAAACTCGCATCTCTGAGCACCAGCGCTGTCTAAAGTCAGGTCTCGTTTCATCATCAGCCATCGCCGAACACCAACGCGATACTGGTCATAAGATCCTTTTTGATTAAACTTCCATCATCTGCAAATCCCCATTCTTCTTTAGCAGAAAGATTCGCGAAGCCACTGAGATTTGCAAACACCCTAATAATATCAATCGGGACGAAGGCTTTCCCCTTCCTTCTATGTGGAAAGTGCTAATTCCTAAGCCCCGCCCTCCGCCACTGAACCGCGACGGCATTTGCTGAATCGCGACGGCACTTGCCTATAAAATTTCTCGCTTTTCTTCTTCCGATAGTCAGTCGAGTTTCGCCTCTGACGTGGTTTACACGTTGAGTTACCGTGCTCTTCTGTCCCTTCCCTTTGCAAAGAGTTTCGCCTCTGGCGTGGTTAACACGTTGAGTTACCGTGCTCTTTTGCTTTTTTCCTCCTGATGAAGCCCCTTACGAAAGTGGGCGAAACGTTGAGTTCTTCGACCTCAATCATGACACGGTCCAATCCCGGAAGTCGTTTGTTACTTAATGACAATGGCCGTGAAAGCCTCAAAAATCAGTTGTACCATGTGTTCATGAATGTATTACACAAGGGTAGGCCATAGAAAAGAAAACTAATGTCAGCAGCAAGCTTCAGAGACAAGAATTTTTAGAATTTTTAATCACGATATCAGCGTATAATATAAACTTAAAATAACAACAGCAGTGATGACAGTTAATGAATCTTAAAGCTTGCTGTTTACATTACTTCTAATTTCCATTGCCAACCCTTATGTATTGTTTTAACACACCGTATTTGAAGAAAACTTAAAACATTAATTCACCTCACTTCCAGAAATTTAAATGTTTAAAAAGGCATTCAAAATTACAAGCATGAAAATGGTTAAGCTACTTTTATAATTGCAAAACATAGAATTATCGACAACATTCGCGTTGCAGAATTTCTTTTAGCGCAAGTATAGTGAATAAACGAACTCCAATTGCTACATGTTCGGACTCACTTATATTCACAAATGCACATCTAATAAAATGACTGTAATATGTTTTTTTAAAATCCTAATGGCCTTGAATAGTTCTAGATAATATTTTTCAAAAAACAAATTATGTGCACAATCCGTTTTATAAAGAGACCCACATTGCTCAAATTGGCTAGAAATTAATTATGAAGGAGATTATATTTCGTCCTTTGCAACTTTTTGGACAAGAATTCAGTCCGAGAACTTTCGATAATTTGTAGTCGTGGGTCGGATTTGAAAAATGGTTTAAATAACTGCTAAACAAAAACAGAATATGCGTCAATTGCCGTCCTGCGCCAACGCTAACGTCAATTTAACCGGACGTCTAAACACTGTCGGGAATTCGTCTAAAGTCAACAACAATCCTTTTAGTCAAAATACCCTTGTAGACGAAGACTAATGTTACTCTTGCGGGATTAATAAAAACACCTAAGTTCAAATAATTGCACTATTTTTTTGCCGTTTACAGAACAACTTAAGTCTTATAGGTTACTTATTAACTACTAAATTCTCAGTTTAGTTTGACCAGGTAAGCGTTCTCAAAATTTCTAGTAAGCCTATCAGAGAAACTCTTACTTTCGAATTTCTAAGTCACGTACATGAACATGAACGTGGCAATGCATAAACAGCTTTGGAGAGATCGTATCTCCTTGTCTGACACCCTTCTCTAGCTGTATTTTATTTGTTGCTTGTTCTTCCGTGATCTTAACTTGGAGAGTGGCATGGTCATATATATATCTTAGCAAGTTCTTGTATCGTGAATCTGCTCTTGCATTGTCTAAGGCGTTGAAAATGGCCCATAGTTCCACAGAATCGAATGCCTTACTATAGTCGACAAAGGCGAGGTAGGGTGGGACATTGTATTCTGTACATTTCTCTATGAGTGTCTTTAACGTTTGTATGTGTTCTACTGTGCTGTAACCCTTGCGGAAACCCGCCTGTTCCGGGGTTGATAGTTGTCGAACTTGTTTGTTAATCTGTTTGTTATGATTTTGGTTAACAGCTTGTATGGGTGAGGTAACAGACTTATAGGCCTGTAGTTGTTTATTTTAAGTTTGTCGTCTCCGGCAAATTCCTTGAATGCAATTGCTCGAAATCAATTGCTCGAAATCAATTGCTCGAAAATCAAATTGCTCGAATGTAACTTTTCTCGAAATACAAGTTCCTCGAATCGCAATTTCTCGAAAATGTTTTGCTCGAATTTATGTGGTCCTAACATCTGGAAATTTATTTCGGCATTAAAGAGGGAGCAGAGTTTGAACGAATTACAGATAGAACAATATGTCAGCGGTCAACAACACATTATATATATCTGTTTTTGTATCAAGTGGAGATCCGGGATAAATGTTGGACTACCCGAGATCCACCACAACAGAACGACTTTGCTGAGTATATTTTCCACAAACGATTGCCTAATCCGTTACTTAATCCCTAACCACGGAGAGGGGAAACAATTTCAGCACTTGACTCATTCGTGATATAATGTAAACAACATGAGATCCGTGATAAATTATATACAAGTAGAGATCCGGAGGTGTATATGGTGATGTACGTAGCATAAGATGAGATCCTGCAAGGTTGCCATACCTCTTGTATAAGAGAACAATCAAAAAAGAGGAATGCTTGCGAAAAGTTTTGCTTATGCACGTAACTATTTTAGCAGTGGAACGACCATTCATTATGGTGTAGTCTTTTGAAACTCATATTCGAAATAAAATTTCCCATAAAAAAACAGAATGCCTGAAAATCATTTAAATGTTTTTAAGTAATAGACCTGGATATAAATTAAAGTATTCGTATACAGCACTTATAACAACAAGTAGCTGTAAGAACTTTTTCTTATATTAATATGTAAACTACAGTACAGCTGTATTTTCACAGTTTCGGTTCATTAAAGACATAATACTATGTGTGAAGGTCATCCGTGCAAAACCGGCTATATCCATTTGTTTTTCGAGTTTTCGTTTTTTTCTCGATTTTGCATCTTAAGCTTCAGCTCTATCGACAACTAAAGTGATTCTGTCCAAAACCGGGTATATCAATGTTACAATTACATTTGAAAAGCAGGTTTTAGAGTTAAACCGGCCAAATCCACGTTTTTTCAGCAAACCTAGCTATATCCGATTGCCATTATGGCCTGCCGTATTAATATAAGTTAGCTTTTTTATTCTGTTTAATTTTTTTAACTAAGAATGTGCGTTATTTTGTAGTTTATAGATATATGTTGTCATTATTTTTGAAAAATAAAGTTTTCTTAAACATTTATTAACGGATTTTGAAGCAAACGTTTTTGAAAATGAAAATATGTCCCATTAATCAAGTACATTAATGCCCACAAGACATAAAATTGCATTTTTTTTATCTGTAAAGGCCAGGAAATGGGAAGTTTTTGCCATTTTCCCAACATTTTACCAAAATGGATATAGCCGGTTTTGCACGGATGCTCCTCATTTAATTTAATTTTTATGCACAACCTTGTTTACTGGCTCTCGACAGCCGGCGGAATATGGCTTTTATGACCCGAAAGTCTATAAAATTGGTAATCAGTAAAACAGATATCAACAATCCAACAATCTAATATAGCAATATCAACAACCTACAGAGAAATCACAGCACACCAAAAATGCACAGCACCAGCCTGTGCCCAAAATACCGAATTCTTAATTTTTGTCCATTTCGATAACCAAACTAAAATAAAACGTTGTATGTACCGTGTGCTATAATCTGGCCATTATGCTTTTAATATATAAATAACTATTATTTTTTATTTTGTCCAAATGGAAATGCTAGTTATGAGCAGCCTCGAAAGCTTCACTTTGAAAAATGTTCATTTGGAAGGTTTCCGGTAAAGAAATATTCACTTCCAATAAGAAAGTTTCTTATTATTCTTATTATTTCTTCAAATAGGGCCCATTCATTGTTATCTTCTTATATCCTACTTTGATTTGTTTTCCTTTTGCTCTTCTCTTTCTATTTTTCTGATTTACGCTTGCATGTTTCTTTCTACTAACGTCATTTCATGATCGATGTATTCTTCTTTCCCTTGGGATCAGTTTTATCTTATATAACCTGTTGTTCTTTGTATTATGATTCCATCTCTATACTAATTATTTCCCCCTGTTTTTCTCTTGCCTATGATGTTCACATTTTTAACATTTGCTTGTATTCCTACTTCCCTGCTTAGGAACTGGTTTATTACTGCCTCTAACTTTTCTATCCTCTCTGCTAATTTAAATTTTCCCGTCTCAGCTCCTTTTTCCTGATTTCATCTCTTAATTTTTTATTTTTCAAGTATTTTTTATATTTGTTCCATAATTTCCTTCATCATATTTTTACAACTTCTCAATCGCCCATGTTTACTTCATTTTCCTGGTTTGGTTGTCTATTTTGGTCTGGGTACCTGATTATATTTTTCTCCTTCCGAAAATTTTCTTTACCGTGTTGCTATCTAGCTCCCTGTCCTTTTTCTTTTTTGTTCATCTCCTAAACATCTTTATGTGGTTACTTCAAATTCGATAAGGTCGCCTCTCAGCGTGGCTTACGCTGCAATACACTTACACGTACTCATGTCCATTTATTTCGTATTGTTATAACTGACATTTCCGTTTTTTTTTATTGCTTACTTTCTGTTTTACTATGTTATACTACCACTTTGCAAAAATCAGGTGCGATCGTCCCGTTTATGAGATTTTACCGGTACGATTTCACTGCGCGTCCGTTCCGCCTTTATTGTTTGGGAATACCCCAATGATGCGTTAATGGCCATTTGCTTGCAAACAATGGGCCTGTGGAATTGCCTCCAAGATCACCTGATCTCACACCTTCTGATTTTTTCTATTTTAATCTAGATTATTTAGAAAATACGGAAGCTCTAACCTTCCGCCTTGCAGGCCAAGCTCCTTCATGGGGTGTTAGTGCCTCACAATTATTATTATTATTTAGAAAATAAAATCCGATGTGCCCAGTCATCACCCTATAAGAAAGGCAAAGAAACCAACCAAGAACTTCGAAAGAAATCAGAGGCGTGTGTTGTACAAAACTGTGAACATGTTGAGCAATTTATTGGATCGACGGTGCTTGCTGTCTGTATAACCGAATAAAATTACCAATCCTTAGACGCGATTTTGGGCAAAACTTTTTATAGAATCCCACTGAAATTCTATACATACAAGAGAAAAAGATGAAGAATTTAAAAATATAACCAAAAAATGCATAATGTACTTCCGGTTTAACCAAAAGCGAACAAAATATTTGAAATTGCTACCAAATAGCAATGATGCCAACTATTAATTTTGTTTAAATCGTATAGTAATAAAAAGGTTATCGAGTGTCCTCTTTGATTAAAGGCACTCTAGAACAAAATACGCCTCAATGCACATTTTTAAGCTTTCGATTTCAATTGAAAAGTTACCAAAAATGGTTGAATCTACTAAAAATAATCCGAAATTCAAATTTTCCGTTATATAGGTACATATAACATAATACGTATTAATAGTAATCGTGCTACTTTTTTACGTATTTTGCCACACCAAAAATTACAATATTAGAATATGAACGTTTCGGAAGACAAATCTACTGCCATTTACAACAAGTAACTGTTAAATTAACTATGAGAGCTTAGCTTATTTTATTGGAGATCTAGCAGAGTGCGACCAACCTCCCCAATAAAACAGACACTGACAGTCGCCTACTTGATTACATCTTTAAGAATTGATAGCCAACCATTACTTAAATCAACTGATTGTGTGTGGACAAGCATTCGTCTTTGTTCAGTAAAATATACGCAGCTTCTTTAATTTCAAGTCTAGTTAATATAGATTTCTTAAATAACATCTTTGTGTTATGCCAATGTATTTTGTGGTTGTTATTCCAAGCATGTTCTGCTGTTTTAGATATGTCAATCTGGTATTTTTAATCAAATTTTGGTGTTCTTTAATCCTAACTTCTAAAGGCCTTGCTGTTTCACCGATATAGTATTTCTTGCATTCACACGAAATACTGAAATTTTCGAGAACATTGCGTTAAAGTACATTAAAACAAAACTCGAATAAAAATCAAGTAGCCATGAAACAATGACTTTGTCCTAAAATTATGACAGTTCTTCATAGTTTGTTTATATGTTTTTGTTGTGTGCTCTTAATTAAATAAATAATTTTGCGATATTTGAGTGAAAAAGAACGAATTGAAATTTTAGTGTTGAGGAGATGTGCCCACTGTACGATGTTCTCGAAAATTCAAAATAGATTACATATCATACTTATGTAGCGTATTTAGTTTTAGAATTTCATGCTCTGTCCAAATCCATCACAAAAATTTAGGGTTTCCATTAAAAAAAGTATCGCTAACGTCATAACTCAAAGACAAAAGACAATCTAAAAGTAACAACTACCGCAAAATATATCTTATTTAAAATAAAAATTGACGTGTTCGAGGATTTCTTTCAAAAACATTTGATAAAAGTTCTATTATATGTACATGCATTTCTTTGAATGTTGTTCTTCGTTGAACGGTTTCGTTTTTGTAAGGTATTCATAGTTCTGAATACCGTCCTAACTAAATATATTTCCAATTCGTTTAATTTTATCAGACATGCCTGGAATATAAGGTATAGTAAGAGTGTTGTATTTGGAGTATAATTTTTCTGTACATGCGTGTTATTGTTTCGTATATCAAAAATGTTCCGAACAAGAGTCTCGGAATAACCGTTATCATTTAAAACATGTGTAATAATTTTTTTCTTTCTTTTGAAGATTTCATTATTAGATCAAACAACCTTGGCTTTATCGTAAAGGCTTTTTACAACATCTCTCTTTGTGTTTTTGTGATGGTTGGAGTTAAAATGTAAGAACCTATTGGTGTTGGTTTCTTGCGGTATGCTGATGTTTCAAAAGTATTTGTTGTTCGCGTCATTAGTGTATCAGAACAAAGTGATTGATTGTTTTGTTATGCTTCTAATGTGAATTTGATATTTTTTTATTGTCAATATGTTCAAGAAATATATCATCAATACTATATGGCCAAATTGCAAAGACATCGTCAACATACCTCCACAAAACTATTGGTTTGTTTGTGTATAGTAGACATGTTGTTGCTCAAAGTCTCCCATAAAAATAAAATGAAACAACAAACATTAATAAAATGCAACTTACATATTTTAAAATATTCGTGTTTACCTATCACTAGGAAATACTCGCCTTGGCTCATTCGTACAAGATATAAATAGCGACGCGACGTTGCCAACTATGCAGGATCTCAGGTTATGCATAAAATGTCAAATACTGTATAACTTGTGGAGCGCCCCCTTTAGCGCATTTGTTGAACTATTTCTGTATAAAAATTGATAAAAATGGGCAAAAATGAGATCCGAACAAAAATTTAGAGGCACACTACCCACACTTGGATTAATTTGAAAAACACGAGATACACATAGAAACAAGGCGAGATCCAATTTGGATCTCGACTTGTTCAAACGGATCTCCACTTGTATACTATTTATCACTAAAAGAGCTCGACTTGTGCAGAAAACATATCTATATATATATATAAATCAATCGCCGTGTATTACTAACGCAAAAACTCGAGAACGACTCAAAATACAAGTTCCTCGAACCGCAATTTCTCGAAAATGTTTTGCTCGAATTTATGTGGTCTTAAATAATGCGTCAATACTAAAATCTCCAAAATATTTTGTAGTAAGTGTCAAAGGCAGTATTATGTTCTTGTAACAGGAGAGTGATTATCATTGGAATGTAATTACGGGTATTCATAATCAGGATAATAGGTTTGTTGTTATTACAAATAATGTTAAATAGGTTTTTCTTGGGACACGAAAGTGATTATCATCGGAATGTAATACATATCTATACCTATTTTTTATTAATAAAAGTTATAATTTGTAATTTGTGTTTTTTTTTATATTTGATCTTAACTGATTCTAGTTAAGGCTATTTCACAACTTTATTTTTTCGAGCAATAGATAATCGAGAAACTGCTGTTCGAGAAACTTGCAATTCGAGCAAAGTTACATTCGAGCAATTGACTTTCGAGCAACTGATTTCGAGCAATTCGTTTTCGAGCAATTGCATTCGAGCAATTTACCTAGTCGCCCTTTTTGTATAGCAGCACTACCTGCGTATTTTTCCAGGTATCTGGGAGTCTGCCATCTGAGAGGCATTTATTCAGGAGTGTCTCTATCGACTCGATTGTAACTACTCCACCTTTTTTTTAACATTTCGGCCGTAATTCCATCTTCACCGGACGCGAGACCGTTTTTTATGTGGGATAAAGCATATTCTATCTCCTGTCGTGTAATATCAGGCAGTTCCTCTGATCCAGTATTTATGACGTTTACATGGTCTATATTGTACGGTTCTGGGTTAGTGGTGGAGTATAGATTTTATTACATTTGCTACACAAGGGAATTTATTCGCACGTAAAAGAAAAGAAAATCATAAATACTTCACAGCAGGGTGGTCCAGGAATTGTCTAGTCGGGTAGCAAACGTTTGCCAAGCTAGTTCCTGAGCAGGAATGGGGGGGTTGTCCGGAAGCGCCACTGGTTCGAGACTGTCCAAACCAGAAAACCTACAGGTGGCCGTGTAAGTTACTAAACCCCACTCAGCTGTTACATAAAAATAATAAACGACAGAAAACAACATAACTTGAAATTACCCAATTGTTTATTTGCACATACAATTCTATACCATGCTTAAAAAAAAAGAAGGCGACATAAATTTGCAGTAAATAGTTGGTTCGTAAATGGAATAGATGTAATCTTAGGTTATGTAAAAATGTACAAGATTTTTAAGTTAATAAAATTTGAAATCCAAAATACACTTTTAAGATCTTAGCTTGCCATTCCGTTCGAGTGCTTGTAGCTCAACTGTAGTGAATAAACATTTACAGCGATAGCGGAATACGAGAGATCTTAATAAATCGTTTCAGAGCTCGAATTCTTTACCTACTCGCGATTCATCCGAAGTGGTACCATTTCGTGGTGTTAATACACTAAAAATTGTGTATATTTCAGCGCAGTGTGTTAAATGCAAAATTCAAACTCCCGGAAACCCTCGCGATAGAAATCTGTTAAATTTTGGAACGTTGAGTTACTTACTTGAACGCAACTAGTTTTGGAAAGGCACTATTGCCAATTAACAAAAAGAAAATATAAAAGTACGTATAAGATGTACATAACTTATTCCACTCAAATATTCCTAAATAAGTGCACGTGGTGCGTCTAGAAGTTACATAGAATTTCGCACATAAAACTGTAAGGGATATCGCCAGCAAAAGGTATGACACGGTGCATGAAATCTCATAACACTAGCACGATCCGTATTTCAGTCTAAACGATGGGACGCATAACCGCTAGTAGAGAGATACCTGGGGTTGTTCAGTAGTGCAGCGGCGTCGACGGAACAGCCATGCAGGGGTTTGCTCCACGGAGATGTCCTCCAGTTGCAAATAATTTCAGGTGCAACAGGTTCTTGCACGGGGGGAAAAAACCTCGTAGTTGACACACTGGGGAGAAGCCTTGCGTTCCAAGGCTACCACTTGGATTGAGGGTGCCCACATCGCGTGGGGGTCCTCCAGATGCACGACAAGCGATAATTGAGCTCCAAAAGGTCGTAGACGAAACCGGAGACTAACGTACTAATTAGGGGCTACGACAGAAGCCAGAGCTTAGGGCATGAAAGAAAAAGCAGAGCTGTTGGATGTCCTGTAAGTGGATTGCAGAAATACCTAATCATCCCAATATAACTGACTTTATTTCAGTAATATAACTCAATATTTCCTAGGGCTGATCACCAAATTCACCGATAATTTTTGGAAATTACTTAATCCACAAAAGTGAAGTATCCCAAAATCACATGCAGCCCCAAAAGGAAATAATCTCACCAAATCAGTCTCATAAAATGGCCGCCGGAAATCGTACTAACAATGTATTTTGAAAATTGTATTATAATCCCCTAGAATTTTCAAGGTTTTCCAAAATCATCCAAAAATGCAAAAGTGAGTATGCAACCAAATCTACACCTAGGAACTATTTGTATTTAAGCAAAAATCATACATATCAATTCTTGACTACACCTAAATGTAAAATTGCACGTAACAATTTGTGTAGAACCCTTCGACGATTTGTGTTATTTTTGTTTTATCCGTCTCGATGTCATTGTTTATGTTCTTAAGTTGGTGCATTCTCATTCGTCCTTTTGTGCTTGCGGACTTTAATACCTTTATGTTTTTGTTGTTTTCTATTACTTGTTTGATTTGTTCTGTGTTATGTTTTCTAATGTCCCTTCTTATGTTCTTTTTAATTGTCTTATTAAGTTCTGGCTATTCTGGTAGTTCCCTATTCATTCTCCTTCTTTGTTGCATTAGATCTCGAGTTTCTTTTGTTATTTTTGTATTTTTGTGTGTTTTAGTTGTTGAGCATACCTTTTTGGTTGCTGTTTTTACAGCATTCCGTATCTTGTCTTTTAGTTCATCGATATCTAGTGCTAATAATTCGTCTTTATTTGATAGTTACTTATTTAGTTCTTGTATGTATTGATCAGCATTATGTTTCAGTTGTTCTGATGTTGGAAACTTCTTTTGTCCTGTTAGCTTGTTTCTTTAGGTTGTCGTGTTTATTTCTATGGTTGCTCTTACAAGTCTAATGGTTGCTCTTACAAGTCTATGATCGCTTCCGGTGTTGAATTGGTTTAGGACAGATACGTCTTTTATGATATGTTTTTTGTTCATTATGATGTAGTCGATCTCGTTTTTTGTTTTGTTATCTGGGCTTCTCCAGCTACAACGTCTTCGTTCTGATTTTTGGAAGAATGTATTCATACAATATAGTTTTTCACCTTGAAGATAGTGTATCAATAATTCTCCTCTAGTATTTATTGAGCCAAGTCCGAAATTTCCTCTATATTGGATGTTGTCGTTGTTTTGCTTCCCCACTTTTGCGTTAAAGTCCCCATTAACAGAGTAAAGTGTGTATTTTCTGTTCTTCGGACCAACGATATATCATCGTATAGTTGATCTATTTCCTCGTCTGCGGCTGTACTCGTGGGGCGTATACCTGTATTATTTCGAGAGTATATCTTTTAGAAATTTTCAGTGTTATATATATAACTCTAGGTGATATGGCCTTCATTGTGGTGACTAGATGTTTGATTTTCTTGTGAATCATTATTGCTGTTCCTCCTATATGAGTGTTAGTTTTTCCATTGTTTTGATATAGTAAGTGGCCTGATTTTAAAATGGTACATTTTTCGTCTGGTAATCTGGTCTCGCACAGACCTAGTATGTCGCATTTTATATGTTGTAATTCCTCCTCTAGTTCTTCAAGGCGTTCAATAGAGCTCATTGATTGGATGTTGTAAGTGGCAGCGTACAGTTTGGTTTTTTGTGTCATGGGTCTCTTGTGTGGTTGCGAGTTTTTGCCTCCCCCAGAATCCATGAGGCTGGCCTTGTTCAAGGTGTGGGATTCGGAGTACTTTGTCCTACCCACCTGGGGTACTTTTCCTTGTCTATTTAAACTCGCCATTTCTTTTAGGGTTGAGGGTGATAGCCTTAATCTTCCACGCTGGCTATACGGGTTGGAAGATGTCTTATCAGCCGCCTCTAATATGGGGAAACAGACGCTGTTTACAGCCGCTTCTCTGAAGACAGACGCTGTAGGTGCTGGTTTTGGTCCGCCCCGGGTATTTTATTTCCCCGATACCCTCCATATCTGGGGAGCATTCCCCTATCCGCCACCTTGGGAGGCGCGCGATGGAGGACCAGCAACCCCACACGGAATACTGCTATGTATTCTTGAAAATTGTAGATTTCACACGCCACAATTTCTCAAACGGCCGACACCTCGCAAATTACCTCTAATAAAGTTTACAACTCTACCAAAGGAATTTCCTCTAACCGGCATGTATTAGCTTAATTTTTTTAGCACAGTGCCAATTGTTGAGCTTCTGATCACGCACTGATAATCTAGCTTCGCCCAATTTTTCAGCTTATGAGGTAAACCCTGCCTAGATTTACTTCTGTGCTTCCGTGAGATTCAAATAGCCGGCTGCTGTAACTTTTATATGACAAATTTGCCTACGAAATTTTACCTTAAAAATATTTTCATTACAAATTGCTTATGGCTAACTAAAGTACAGCTTATTCGTACAACAGCGTATAGTTCATCTTCACACAAGAACGCAAATCGTAACAACACACTTTACTTACCGTTCAACATTTCTCTCCCACACAATCCTGATCTTAAAATATAGAGGTGTCTGTGTATCCAATAAAAGACAAAAAATTAGTAAGTTCAAGATCCAAGCTTGTAATAAAAATAACTAGCCAAGTGTGAATAGGAAGTCGCGTAGACAGCATTATAAAGTTGAGACATTAAAAGCAAACAAGGACAACCACAGCTAAAAAGTTTAGATCCAAATTAGACAAATAACGGTATGTTCTTATATTCAAAGCAACCCACAATTGAAATTACTAATATATGCAAATTACACGGAGTTCGTTATAGTCAAACTAAAATTAGAAAATTAACAGTATTAAATTATTTATTAAGATATGAGTTATCACAACAAGTTCGTGGGGTAGGTAATATGCTGGAACTATGTAAGCAAAAGAGGAATTGATTAATTATGCGTAATGAACAGAAGAGCGAGGTAGCTCTGATTGGAAGCCTTATTACAGGCTCAAGAGCAGCTAATTACTGACACAAATCATGTAATATTTTGCTTATTCCAAGGAGATCTCGAGACGAAGAGCTTTAACAATTAAATAAAGTTGTGGTTTAATAAAAGCAAATCTTTGCTAACCACTATGTTTTGCGTTAGAGAAATTAAACCCGTCTATTATTCTGTCTTTAAAACAGAGTGTCATACGTATTCCAAAAATACGTACAATAATTAGTGCGACAACGAAGAAAAGGTTGTTTAGTTACAAATACATTATCAAAAAAGTAAAAAAAACAGCCAAGGAATGATTACAAGTTATAAAATTGGAATGCATTAAATTGACTTTTGTAAGCAACTTCGGCTTGAATAGAAACAAACTCATTAAGTATCTTCCGTAACTTTTGCTATCCTAGTAGCGAGGCGAGTTCAAGTCACTATACAAGAATTTGGTGGTTATATAAAAAAAGACCTGACCTGCATTCCCCACGAAGCATCAACTTCTTGAATGGCTACTAGATACTCAATAGCACTTAGCTAGCTTACTCGAAGTTTTCAGAATAACGACAGTAGTCCTTCGTGGACCGCGAACCACATTGGCGTTACGAGGCTAGAAGGGAACCAATACGATTCTATAAAAGAGGTCTATAAATGAATTCACCCACGTCAGACCACGTGAAAAAACGGATTTTGAACAGCCTCGAAGGGATTACTATTTCTGGCGTATTAAAATGTCCTTGGACTTTCCAAACAACTATGTCGGATTACCAGAGCTTTAGGAAACGACTTTCTCTTGCAAGCTGCCAACATTTTTCAAAAGAAGAAACCGAAAAAGGTCGCTCTACTTTTCGATTACTTGCATAAAGCTGTCAAATACACAGCAGTGCCGAATGAACTTTTATTGTTCCGGAATTTTCAAATTTAATTTCAAACTCTTTGGAAGGATGCTTATTGAAGCTTGACCAAAAATTCTCTAAATTCAGTTTCAAACTGGTTGCCTTCTACTCAAATGTATAAAATACAGTAACAACACAGTGTAGAATTAACTCGTATAATGTATAGTGTGATCAAACGTTAGTTTGATCTATTATAGTCATGGAATACTTCCTAATTTATGAATGCGACTATAAGTCACTTAAAACTCGATTCTCACGTTTGACATTTAAGTATAAACGTAGTTACATTCATAAATTAGGAACTATTCCAAAGTCATACTAGATGAAAATAATTTTTGATCATACTTTACTTAAGTATATATAACATAATTCTCAATTAAGGAAAATATTATTTACATAAAATATTATAAAACAATATTCTTTCTGCGGAGTGGTTCTGCGGTTCAATGTTTCTGGCAGCTCAAACGGCACTTGATCTGGCCCGGTTCTGGCCTTGGATCCTCTCAAAGAAAGTTACAGTTAGGTAGATGATCCGCAGCTCTGATGTACTGGAACCAACGAATCTGAAGCAGACTATATTTGCGTCGGCAAAGATGGCGTTTGCCTGGCTTCGTAGCTTAGTGGTTAAGCATTCTGGCTACTGATCTAATGGTCGACAGTTCGATCCCCGATCTCGGTGAGGGTTTTAAAAATAAAAAATTCGGATAAATACCTCTACAGAATGCCATCATTCGGAAATGATGTAAAGCCATGGGTCCCACGTTACTAAGATGTGTAGCATGTAAAGGATCCCTTGCTACGGTTGCAACTTTTTAGTCTCAGCAAAATTCTAAGTAAGACTTTGACCATATAACCAGAGCAGTCGGTGTCTAAGGTACCTGGTAATTCCGTATGCCTAGACCTTGTCCATTAAAAATAAACGAACACACAATGATAGCGTTTGTTATTTATAGTTGACGGGCGGACAAATTCAATGGAAAGAAAGTGTTTTACGGTGGCTGTGATGTTCACGGGGAGTGTATTATGCCAGACCAGATGTGGCACTCCCTTTGTGAATAAATTTGGAGCTTCGCGGATTCTTCTTTTATACTCTTTGAGCACCTCGTTATCAGCGCATCGTCCCAGGTACCTTTGAGTGGGAGCAGCGCGGTCCTTGTTTGTACGAGACTCTGCGCATCGCTGGTGGACGTCTTCCTATCTCCTGTTCGAGCGTTGGAGCTATTCAAGTGGTAACAGCGACGGAAATTAGCCATGGACAGAATTCGCAAACATTAAATCTGCTGGAGCTAACGTCACACAGTTAACATCAAAGCTATAAAAATATCAAATGGGTGGTGATAAATAAAAGAAGATCTAGGATCATGGATTATGATTGTAAGATAGTGGGGGAGGGCAGTTCGATTTGTTAAACATATGATATTAGAGTAAGACTATTCTATATCAAGGAGCATTGTCATCTTAAGTCAATTGTTGTTTTCCAATAGATCTTCCACTTCGCAGATTTGCATTTTCTAAGACCTTGACATAATTAGCGCCATTTATAGTTTCAGTAACCTTTAACTTTTCCAAGTGGCAGACATTCAACCTTACACTATAACAGATGATGCAGTTTTTATGGTCAGAGAAAATCTTCAGATCGGCATGGCTTTCCACATGACTCTTTCATATGGTTATTAATTATTAATACTAAAATTATATTCTCCTGGACCCCAGAAAGGTGCCATCTTGCCCAAAGTAATGAGTTCTTCGAAAAGCAATTGCGTTTTACGCGCTGGACATGATCTGAATCCGAAACTGTAGCTATACAGATACGTACAGTGGTGGGCAGAAAAAATTGGACAGTGTTTTCTGTCCACAAACTAACCACAAAATTGCTAGTTTTGTCTGAATTGTTAATATATCTTTCATTGTACCGAGAATTACAGATCGATAGACACGAATAGCGCCACTATGTGTAGTTCGATTTTTCCACTTTTCCTATTTTTTACCGTCCATCACTTTACATCTGTAGCTTGTGTCCAAAAAAGGATTAATACAGGTACCTATACATGTAGCATGCGTCTAGAAATGAGTTAATCTAGTGGAATTCAGGTTTCTATCGGCCCTGTTCTTTCTAAAAGTGCATTATTTCTACTTGAAGTAGTGGAGTGGCATTTCAACATATAACCGATCTGTACATCTGTGTTCATTGTTGTTTGCTGTTATGTGTTTATAATTTTATTAGTTATAAACGCGTGCCAATGTGCTTACAGATATCGCACATGGGAAGCAATCGGGTTTTGCAAAGAGCGGCTCTCTGACTTTGGCCTACGGAGGTTTAAAGCTGTACACAGCGTTAGCCAAAAGCAAAGTTTTTGCATAGTTTTTCAGCCAGTTAGCTGTATAAATATGCCGAAGTCCTGAAGACGTTGTAGCATTTTTGATTTAAGGGCAGGACTCCAACGAAAGATCCGGCTGTGTCACGGAGTAAGCAATAGCGAAAGAGAGAGCTGCGGATGCCCAGGTCTAAAGTTCGCAACTGGAATTTGTTAGTAATTACTGCAAGTGGGTGCTTTTATAAGATAATTAGCGATCGCTATAGTGGCCCATATCGAGTGCGTCATTATGCGCCAAGGGATGTAAGTGCGCTTTCCTGTGTTTGTTGCGTACTGTGTCTGCACATATGCGAAGCAGATTTTCAGTATAAAAACAGCGTTTGACGCAAGCGTTTGACGCAAGCGTCTGCAAATGATTTAATGTTACGATTCTCTACACACTGCTTGAACATCTGGGCATTAAAAAGAGTTTTCGAAGATGTGCGTTAATTATGTGGAGTAGAAATAGCCACCTGCTTTATGGTCTAGCATTTAATGCTAGTATTATTTCGTATTGTATTTGTGAGTGAACAAATTAGTTTTTATTTCAGTAGATCTTTGGAGCTAGCCTTTTTAGCTTAGTCCTGGTAAATTGTTAATTTCAACAGGGTTTTCTTTAATCACTACTGGAGTAAATAAAGTAAGGCAGATTTCATTGCTATTGAGCTAGCTGGCAATAAGAAAGTGCAAACTTAATTTATAAATAAGGGTCAGAACTGCACCATTACAGTCAACTTCGAGGATTGTCTTCTACCCTTTGAGCCTCATCCGGTGATTCTAATTATAGAAGACTACAATTCACTTTAGCAATGACTTCACGACTTTCCGATTTATGGTGAAGAATGAAGGAGTAAGTTTTTCAATAGATTTTTTGTTTTACTGGTCTTGGCGAACAATAAAGGGATTTCAAATTATAGAGCTTATAGGCAAACCAAAAGTACCATAACTTTGCCATAATTGACTATTAATGCAATACAACATTTTGCAGGATAGATATGGCACAGTCCCATTCATCGATGGCCAATTGTGTGCTACTAGAGCCAGACATTTTAACAATCAATGTAACTATAGATATAAAAGTGCAGTTTGGAAGTGAAATTGCATCTTTCTTTTACAATGTAGGTTTAAAAATTTTATGGAAAAAGTTTTCCACGGTTTTAATTTTTGACAGAGTTTTGATTTTGATGTGCCAACTTAGGCGGAAAAATAGAACCACACACATGGCGATACAAATTATTCATCTTGAGCAGAATGAAAAAATTACACATTTACGGTACACACACACAGGGCAAGGTAATTTTTCTAAATTCGCAACCGTGACAGACCCTAATTTGGGAGCCAGTGAAAATGCTTCAGTTTGATTGATTAGATAAATTGCCATCCACCAAAATCATTTGATTCAGTTTAATCATTGCTACGTGAGAAAAAACACATTTTTGTAGAATAATAAAAAATAATAACTGTCTTCAGGAGTTCCATGCAATTCCTTAGATTAACCAATAATCGTTAGCTTGAAAATATTATACTGCTAGCAGGACAAATGAAAGAAAACGTGCAGTGAAGTAATAATTTTTTAGAATATAAAATGGTCGCCTCCGAATATACAGTTGTTAGAGCTGGCAGCACATATTAACCTAATAAGAAAATTGTGGAGACCACTTATTAGTGATGTAATTTCCTCGAGTGTTCATTCGAAGGAATCTGCTACACTTATTTTTAGACTGATATCAAGCGTCTATCACCGATACGGATTACTTTTTAACTTTTGTTATCTGTAGTAATCGAACGACGTGTTCCACATTTTATCAGGTCATTACAGTTATCGCCACAGGGAAAGTTGAAAATCCTCAGTCGTGGATCTTACCGTCAGTCCGCTGTGGACACTAATAGGTTCAATAATGAAATAACCAGCCCCAACATGGACAGTGGTGGAAAGCGAAAAGCCCGCAGCAACCCGAGAGAGGGCGCGAGCCTGCTATCCAAATTAACATTCTTGTGAGTACTCGACATTCTTAGAACCGCTACTGGAGCGACAGCTTTTGCAGTTTCACCTACACCACGTTCCGTCGAGGGCTGCGGCGGGACCT
This sequence comes from Agriotes lineatus, assembly GCA_940337035.1. Classification (NCBI taxonomy): domain Eukaryota; kingdom Metazoa; phylum Arthropoda; class Insecta; order Coleoptera; family Elateridae; genus Agriotes; species Agriotes lineatus. The sequence continues at coordinate 11,096 of CALNHX010010856.1, read as the reverse complement.
CGAAGAGGACGACATCTACGAGATTGTGAAAAGCTGCAGCTCCACCAACTTGGGCAACCGGCTGGAGAAGGAATGGGGGCGCGAGAAGACGAAACGCAGCCCACAGTTCATCGTTCCTCTGCTAAAGATTTTCGGCATGGAGTACGCCATGTACGGACTAGCTCTTCTGATCATCGACACTTCCCTCATGTAAGATACTTAACAGTGTATATTTTTGTTCTCTGTAATTTTTTGTTGCCTTTTTGGCATATCTTAGTGTTTAATATCGCCGGATCTGAATCCTTTCGATTTTTATTTTAGACTAATATATGCACGAACAGCAAACGCAGACTATCTGTAGCACAAAGCAAAACTGTTGCGAATCCGTGAGAAAATGGGACAGTCTCTTAGTGGGCTAAACATAAATTCGAATTTTCCAAAAATTTCATAGAATAGCGCAAAGTTTAACGTGGCGATTAGGACAATTTAATTACTCTTACGTCAATAGGCTTCTAGAATTACAAGTAGGTAGCTGCTAGTAGATATTCTGAAAATGAGTTGTTGGAGGGGTGCATGGATTTCAATTCTTGTGTGTGGACGGTGCTCGGCCATTCGCACTTTGAAAGTATGCGGGCGGGCAACATTAAATGGAAATAAATATGCTAGTATTTATAAATTTAGAATTTTTAGTGCAGTGTGCTTTTTTGTGTACAAGTTAATTGGGAAATTTAATTAATCAGTAATATATTGTCTTAATAAGTCTCAGTACGTAAGCAGCTAGAACAAAACAACATAGAATGTGTTCGATTACTTTAGAAATTCTACAGGCTTAGCTAATTCCAGAATTACGGGACACCCTGTAACTAATAGATTTTGAGAGTAATTTGTTGAACATTAAACAGTAGTAATATGGTGTTAATTTTACGTTTGATAGCAATATCGTTCCCAATATGCTGGCATTTGTTACAGAAAAACACGTGTTTGTACAATTAAATGTGAAGGACAAACAAATTTTGTGCACTTGACGCTTGCTATTATATTTCTTATCACTTGTTTCGCACATGTGTCCAAGTGCACGTGTTCTTGCTTGCAAGAGATCCTCGTCTTTTGCAGAATCCTTCCTACGGATTCATCTGCACCTCTTTCTTGCAAATCTCTTTCTCCATCACATCGCATGATGCATGTATTCATAGAAACGGTATAATACCAAGACATAATTCTAAATGTTCAGATTAAATCACCATACTCTCTTCCTCTTCTTCTCAATGTTGTTACCATGGTGTAGATTCGGAAGAGAAATAAATAGTCGTGGAATACTTGTAGCTTCTCTTTAAACTTTTACTAAAAGTTCTGTCTTTACTAAAGCAGGAAGACTATATAGGAAACGCGTACTCTCACAATAACCGAATGTATGATTTATAAATTGCCAATAACAGTTGATATTGTAAAAGCTAAAATTGTTTTCTTTTTCGGTTACTACTGCGCACTCTTATTAACACTTTGGTAAATCGACCTTTTGGTGGATTTTCCCTTCAACTATAGCTATGCCGTTTCTTTGAATTTAGATCACTTTCAGCAAATGTGTGTGGAGCAGGTTGCTTACTTTTATTTGAACAAGTTTTCAAATCTTAATTTGGTAGTTTGGTTGTTTGCTGAGTTCATGCGCATCTAATTTGTTGGAGCAGGCTTCTTCCTTTGCTTTTGAGAAATTGGACACTTGTCTTAAGATCGTCTTAAAAATCGGTTCTTCACAGGCCGGGGATAAAGAAAAAATTTCCCGCTATCCGGCGTCATCCAACATCGTGAGGAATTTCGGTAGGTTAACTGTATCCGCGCTTGTGGGCCGTGTGCAGATTTTTTTATGGTGTGCCGTATTTTTCTGGGATCGTTTTCCACCAGCAGGTGTAGATCGCAATATTTTGCTTCATGTAGCTTGACAAGGGGATAATGCATTTGCAGGTTTCTTTTTTCCGGTTCATTTCCTACAGGCAGTTTCAGCATTCTTCAGCAAACCAATTTTCTATTCTGGTCGATGTTTGAGTGACCCAGCAGCCCTTTTAGAAACCGTGGAAAACCTCACGTCTACAGGTAGCAGGGTCATGGTGCCGCTAGCGCGTCTGCTGGATCATGGGGAGCGCAAGATCAGGTATTTTTTATCTTCTGTCCTATCCTTGAATGAAGCCCTTATCAGATACTAGGGCTACAGAACCCTTCAGGGCCCGATTATGCTTGCACCATCCGAACTATCAGACTCCTAAAAAAATCAAAGAAGCCCAGCACGTTTGGTGTTTTAATTGGGAGTCTTCAGTATCGCATAAGTTTAATAGGATATTTAACAAATTTAATCGAATCTATTTAAAATATGTCAACATATACTATTTATTAGACGTTTGCAATTTTGTTTTTTGAAAATTAAATATAATATGAACAAAAATTACTTTCATCTAGCATGGCTATGGAATGGTTCCTAATTAATAAATGCAACTAAGTTTATACTTAAATGTCAAACTTGACATTTGATTTTTAATTCACTAATAGTTGTATTCAGGAATTAGAAACTATTCTATAGCCATACTAGATGAAAATAAATTTTGATCATACTTTAGCTAAGAAATCTATGAAAAATTAAAGTTAAGTACTTATTTTACACCTTTCGATGTCATATAGACGGATTTATAACTTAATCTGAGCCAATCGCGTTGAGCGAACACATTTTTTACGACGCGTTAACTATGTGTAGTTTTATAAATGAGCATCGTCAACCTAAGGCCTCTATGATAAGCGTCGCGTTTACAAATTACGTTTAAAGACATAGCTTTTTGAACTCCATACACTATTTCTCACCATGATTATTTTGTAAGAACATATATTTTATAATTTAACTTCTGGGTGACTTTGAACAATGCTCGGAAGACAACCGTTAAAGGAAACCATTCTTCTAGAGTTTCTAAATTGGTTTTAAAACTTTATTCTTTAATAGAAAGCAACAAAGGACAGCGTCGTCAGTAAAAAGGTGAGGTTGAAGAGTAAAAGCAATATGTTAGATCATTTAAGATACAACAAAAAGCAACAGCCCCAGTAGTGACTCATAAATAACTAGTTACTGGCTATAGTATACCCTAGTGAAAATTTTGCAGTAAATCTGATTGTAAAATAACTATTATTTTCAACTGCCTTCCCCCAAAAGTCTCTGTGCAGGAACCTGTTCGAAATAATGTCCATTTAGTAGTGCGCATGCACTAATATTGCTTACCTATTTTATCAGTTGAATCATCCGCTCCACTTTTGGTTTTATCATTTAAGGAAATAATTTAGGGTTTGAAGTTTGATATACTGTCAGCAATTTCGTATTCGTGATACGTGACTAACGTTAAAATGTTTGGAAATAAACAACGCCAAGGAAATAGCATTCATTCCGATATACGGATGGGGCCATAATTATATATAACAGCAATGAGATAACATGAACAACAAAATATAATGTTTGTGTAAGAAAGAGATGACCATACGAAAAAAATATTTTAGTAGGAATGTTTAGTTGACTTATGTCATAATTAAAATGAGCATCAGACCTACTCGAATATTTGCTACTTTGTTTATATTTTTCTTACTCAAGCAATACGTGTTATTTTTTGTTCATGTTATCTCATTACTATTACATATAATTTTGGCCCCATCGGTATTTATTTCCATGGATTTTTTTCTATTTTATTCTTTAGAGTTTCTTCGGCTATATCAAGCAGTAATCTTCGAGCTCTTTTTCTGGCGTGTCATCAACTTTTTCCGAATATAGTTCAAAATTTCAGCAATAATAGTTCTATCTAATATACAGTGTCTACATTTTAGCATCATACTCTCCGAGATTATTAAATATATGTACTTTGAATGGATGTTTGTTTTTGAACATCACAAGTTACTCACGGAAGTAGTACATACGACTAATTAGATCTTGACAACTACGGGATTGAGCGTTGATTTTATGTGCTCATAATGTGCTTCGTTGTCCAAAGGCCTTTATGATAAGCGCCACGTTTGCAATTTACCTTTAGATGCATACCTTTTGTGAGTGCTTGAGATGATTCCTTTAATTAGGGTTATATTCGCTTATGAGATTCAGGCGAACAATTAATTCGCTAGACGACATCATTCTAGTCTATCCCCATGCTTTTCTAGTTTGTTCTGTGAAATATTGAAGTTGTCTCTTATATCCACGGTAGACACTCTATATCTTGATATGTTTGCTTGTTTCTCTAATAAATCACATTTCTGACGTTCTCCTTCTATTCAGTTGTGTTGCCTGTATTGTCAATGCTTTTTACCCATATATAAAAGTTGGTACTGTCACTGTTTTGTAAAATCTGACTCATATTTTGAGTTGCTAAACGTAAGACACCCCAGTTGCCCAAAGCACGTATCTAAAATCTTGTTTCAGGATAGCGAAGCCGATGCTGATAGGAAAAATCGTCTCGTACTTTACCCCGAAACAGACGGAACTGACTCGGTTGGATACGCTCTGGTACAGCGCCGCGCTACTGGGCTGCATCTTTCTCAACACAATGTTCATACATTCGTACATGTTCGGGATCGAGCAGCTCGCGCTGAAGGTGAAAGGGGCGATCTGCTCCTTGATCTACAGGAAAGGTCTGAAGCTAAACTCGGCTATACTTTCTCAAGTCGCCAGCGGCCAGGCGGTGACCCTCATGACCAAAGACGTAGGCACCTTTGATTTCGCGCTGCTTTTCGTAAACCAGATGTGCATCGGATGCTTCCAATTAATAGTCATGACCTGCATCATCTACAGACAAATCGGCGTGTCAGCCCTTGTCGGAATTTCCTTGCTGCTGGTGTTCATTCCGTTTCAAGGTAATGTAGTTTTTAAACTTATAGCTATAATTCTTATTCAAATTCAATTGCAGCATGCTTTATGAGATTGTTTATTTATTTATGTACGGGGTATCTTCATTTGATAAAATAAAAAATAGGAAAACACTTTCAACTTTCATGCGAGCAAAGATTAAAATTTTTCATAGCAAATATACTTCACTTTTAGTGTTTATACACCATTATTGCTACATCTAAATACTGGTACTTGCAGCATGCTTAGGAAGAACAGCATCAAAGTACAAACTCAAGACAGCTGCAAAAACCGACCAGAGGGTGCAAGTGACCCAAGAGGCACTAAACGCAATTAAAATAATCAAAATGTACACCTGGGAGCCCTTCTTTTCAAAATGCATCAGCCTGCTTAGACGGTAAGTGCTTCTGTTAGACATTTTCTGACTAACCAAGGTTGCATTTCAGTAAAGAACTTCAAAATTTGCGACGCCTCTTCTACATCAAGTCCACAGGAATGTCGATCGGCCAGCTGAGCTCCAAGCTGGCGCTGTATGCCTGCGTGATAACCTATGTTGGTTTGGGATATCACATAACAGCGGAAAAGGCTTTCGTAGTCACTGGGAGCTTTGAAGCCCTACGCTCGCTGATAATGTACTTCATCCCCATTGGAATAACGCAAATTGCGGAACTCAAAGCGTCTATACAGAGAATAACCAATTTCCTTCAGCTCGAGGAAGTTCCTCAAAACTACAACTTTGGCCACAAAACTGAGCCGCTGGCCAAGGTCTTAATAAAAGACGTCACGGTTTCCTACGGTAATAGCAAAGTAATTTTGGACGATGTTAGCCTAGATCTAAAGCCAGGCCTGACCTTGGTAACAGGGCCAGTAGGTGCTGGAAAGTCCACGCTCTTAAAACTAGTTTTGGAGGACCTAAAACGCAGCAAAGGCCTGGTTGAAGTTTCTGGAAAGATGTCGTACGCTAGCCAGGAACCTTGGCTCTTTCCTGGAACGATTATACAGAACATAGTTTTCGCCGAGTGGTTCGACCAAAAGCGCTACGACACTGTCTTAGAAGCGTGTGCTTTGCGAAAGGACCTAAATGCGCTTCCCGAGGGCGACAGGACGTGCGTGACGGACAAGGGGTTGAATCTCAGCAGAGGGCAGAAGACCAGGATCAACCTGGCAAGGGCTATATATAAGATGGCAGACATTTACTTATTGGATGACTGTTTGTCGGCCGTGGACGCCCATGTTGCTAAAAAGATTTTCCGCGATTGCATTAAAGCGTTTCTTAAGGACACCATTTGTGTCTTGGTGACTCATCAGGGGCAGTTGCTGCCGGAGGCCGACCACATAGTTCTGATGTCGTATGGAAGGATTAGATTTCAAGGCAATTACTTGGAGTTGAAGCGGTATGATAAGGATAACGGCGTTTTGGCTGCTTTGATAAAAAATACAAGCTATGAAGAAGCCGAATATGTCAAACAAATACCTACAGAAAAAATTATCAACGAAGATAACAGTGCAAATGACTCCAGCAAATTCCTATTGTGCGCAAAGACAGCTTATAAGAACGTTTATGAGGAACCCAAAGAGGAAGGGTCTGTTAAAAAAGAAATATATTTCGAGTACTTTATGGCGGGTGGAGGGTTAAAAATGATTTTGCTCGTGGTAACTCTCTCGGTTATTGCACAAGTTGCTATTAGTTGGTCAGAATATTTTGTTAGCTTCTGGTAAGTACCGTATTAATAGCTTTGCACAATCTATGTCTTTAATTCTGTAGGGTTGATATGGAACAGAAACTCTCAGAATACAGATTTAACCAAACAACCAACACAAGTGAATATGAAAAACTCCAAGAGTCCCACGATGGCATCATGAAGCAATATTCATTTGTAATCATGACAGCATCTCTGTTTACACTATTCAAGAACTTTGCCTTCTTCAAATACTGCAGCAATATTGCCGACAACATTCACAAATCGATGCTTAATAGAATTCTAAACGCAACGATGACATTTTTTGATGCCAACTTGTCGGGAAACATACTCAACAGGTTTTCCAGGGATCTGGGGCTGATAGACGAACTGATGCCCTTAGTACTTTTTGAATTCTCCTTGGTATGCACATTTCAGACAAACTTTTAGTGCCCTTCTATAGATTTTTTCTACTTCCAGGCAGCCCTTATCTTAGTGTCGGTTTTAATAGTCGTATCAACGGTAAATCCACTCTTTCTGATTCCATCGGCGGGCTTTGGAGTAGTTTTAGTAATCGCTCGGTTTTTATACATGCCTACAGGCCGCAGCATTAGACGCCTGCAAGGGTCAAGTGAGTTGACAAACAATTACAATGTTTCCTTACTTAACTTTGGTGCAATTAGCTAGAAGTGCTGTAGTCGGACATCTTAATGCATCTCTAGAGGGATTAACAACAATTAGAGCATGCCACGCTGAAAGTGTCTTAACGAGGGAGTTCGACAGACATCAGGACCTTTACAACTCTGCCACATACATGTACTTTTCGATGACTAGAGCCTTTGGGTTTTACTTGGACGCCATTTCAGGATTCTATATGATGCTAATAATATACATCTTTCTGTTTGTCGAAACTGGTAAGTCTTATCCAGATTAAAATGCATGGAAATTCATTTAATGCTTCCAGAGACCCTCGCTGGAATGGTGGGGCTGGCCATAACCCAGTCCATGGCCTTAACGGGGCTTCTGCAGTGGGGCGTTCGTCAATGGGCCGAACTGGAAAACCAGATGACCGTTGCTGAGAGAGCCATCGAGTACACCAGGGTGGATACCGAGGAAAAATCTGGGAGTAGGATTAACAGCTGGCCGGAGCTCGGAGGGGTCGTTTATAACGACGTCAACTTACGCTATTCGGCCACGGCGGAAAGGGTGCTAAAGAATGTGAGCTTTATGGTCCATCCCCAACAAAAGGTGGGGATAGTGGGACGGACAGGCGCGGGAAAATCTTCGGTCATATCGACTCTGTATCGGTTGTATGAGTACAGAGGCGCCATCACCATAGACGGAGTCGACACCAAGGGCCTGGCGTTGGAGTTTCTTCGGTCCAAGATTTCGGTGATCCCTCAAGACCCGGTTATGTTTTCGGGTACGATCCGAGCCAATCTGGACCCAAACAACGAATATTGCGATAAGGATCTCTGGTACGCCTTGGACGAGGTCGAGATGAAGAGGATCGTCAGCAGTTTGGACGCCGATGTGTACGAGGCGGGTGTTAACTTTAGTATAGGGCAAAGACAGCTGCTTTGCTTAGCTAGAGCTATCTTACGCAATAATAGAATTTTAGTGCTGGACGAAGCTACTGCCAACGTAGATCCAGAGACCGATAGTTTAATTCAAAGAACTATTAGGAAGAAGTTTGATGGGTGTACAGTGATTACAATCGCCCACCGGTTGCACACGGTGATGGATTGTGACAAAATTCTAGTTATGGAGTTAGGGAACGTTGTCGAATATGATCATCCTAAAGTTTTGTTGGGGAACAAAGAGGGTATGTTTTATAGGATGGTAAGAGAGGCAGGATTATTGCCCTTTTATGCATAGTATTTTTAAAATTTCATTAGTAACGTTCATAATATTTAAGCCGATCATCTACTTTAAATAATGCCATGTCTATGTTTTAGTTTAATTTAATAAAAAATAAGAATTGACTATCTATAGTTTTTATTGGCTATCTCGCCGTGTTTTTAATTGGTTCTCTGATTGATCGTATATCTCGTTTTCAAAAAGTTTTTATAATCCTGCGTCTGGATTGTTGTAGTATGTCATGACAGTCGTCAGAGAACCTAAAATGTCCCAGTCTTTTTCTTAATAATTGCTAATGCATATAAGCCAGATTCATTAATCGTAGGCTGTGCTACTTAACGAAAATATTGAAAATTTAAATTATGGGAATTTATCTAGTACAATATCTCCAAATAAACTGCACTTCTAATCCTAACAAACATCTCAAGCTAACTAATTAATATCACTTAATCGAGAATTTCAAATGCCTACGAACTACCTATCATTCATACCCGTCTCAGGCAAATTCCTCCAATGCAATTGCTCGAAATCAATTGCTCGAAATCAATTCCTCGAAAATCAAATTGCTCGAATGTAACTTTTTTTGAAATACAAGTTCCTCGAACCGCAATTTCTCGAAAATGTTTTGCTCGAATTTATGTGGTCTTAACATCTGGAAATTTATTGCGGCATTAAAGAGGGAGCAGAGTTTGAACGATATTAACTGACTCGAGTTACGGCTATTTCACAACTTTATTTTTTTCGATTAACAGATAATCGAGAAGTTGTTGTTCGAGAAACTTGCAATTCGATCAAAGTTACATTCGAGCAATTGACTTTCGAGCAACTGATTTTGAGCAATTCGTTTTCGAGCAATTACATTCGAGCAATTTACCTAGAACCGCGTAGACACCAAGGTATTACAACACAATATCCACAGTAATCGATAACATGTAGTCAGTTGAGGGCAATCATGGTGACGATCTGGAAACTAAAAACACCCATGCAGCATATAAAAAAAGATAACATTCAACTTACAGGAAATAGATTCAGTAACACAGATAATCATACAAACGATTGATTATAATGCATTGATTACTAATTCTGCAAGTCTCGAGATTGAAGAATATTGCAAACATATCAGCTAGAAGGAGAAAGTGCGTATAGAGTCGTAGTCAGAAAATTACACTCCAAAGATGGCATAAATACGAATTGAAAATTACGAAACATCAAGTACACAATTATAATAAATATGAAACATAGAATTACTAGGATCCCAATACTTCTCTATTTTGTTGATCTGGAGCTCAGTGTAAGGAAGCATTTGATTTGCAACATCGTTGCAATATGAAAATCAAAGCTAAACCTCATAAAAAAATAATAATACAGTGTTACGGCCATACCCAGGCCTACTGTTTCATAGCCTTATTATTGCGTTAAATGTGGAGATCAACACAACCTAAAATACTGTAAGAAATAAAAAAATACTTCAGCAAAGTGTGTCTTACATAATGGCAATCGCTTGGCTAATTTAAAGGGCACAAGAGCTGCGCCTTCTGTAAATGTTTACACAAGGTCAGAAATTATGTTAACAAAGTAACAATTTAAAATTGCAATATTACTCCATAGTGGCTGAAATAGCACGTATTGGCACAGAAAACACAGAAATAGCTCTTTTCGACTTCCTAATCAAAGGTGAGTTCACGTTTACGCAGTTGAAAAATTAAACAAATGTGATGATAAATCTGCTGTCCTACCTACTCATTATCAGACGCATAAAACTCGACAAAAATGACGTCTCGTTAATATTCGAAATGCATTTTGCTGATAGAAGCTTGTTCAAAATGGATACTGCGCTCAACATCCTAATGGAACCGTCAATACGGGAACGGCCATAATAATAAATAACAAAATTGTGCACTTTCTATTCAACAAATACGAAAATGATTACATTCAATTAACTTTTGTTGTAATTATGGATTTTAATGACACACTTGTAGTGGCAGCAATCCATTGTCCTTCCAGACATTCTGTCACTAAGAACCAATTGCAACACTAGGGAACACATTCGTTGTTGGAGAAGATTTTAACCCTGCAACCGGAACTTAACCTTTCTCGCCTGTGTGCTTTCAGTCACAGTTAATATACAATTTATTGCTAGTGTTTATTTTATATATTTGTAATCAATTTTAAGCGCGCCAACGTGCTTGCGCAATCCGCACTGAAATTTGTATGCAGTTAGCGTTGGATCTGGTGAGTGAAACGCCGACATGTTTTGCAGAAGTGCAGAAAAGCCTTAAAATAGCGACTGTTAGCTTTGTGGGGTGCGGTTAAGTGTGCCAGAGAGCGCAGTTTAGTAATTAACTGGCAAAAAAGACAATAAAAGAGGCGGCAGGGTCATCAAAGGTGGAAGAATTGTGACATTTGTGACGACCCAAATTGAATTTAAAACGAATTTAGTGCGTTTGAATTTGAACGCCTCCAACTTCAGTCACAATTGAGGCCTGACTACGGGAAACGAAAAAGCTTCGCGAACGAAGCTATCAAGAGAATCGATACACGTAGTCCTACCAGGACCGACTTTGGGCAACCAAAAGGGTATAAAAGAAAAGGGTGTACAAGCAAGGTACTTAGCCCGTAAAAGACAGTTGAATTTAGCTCTTCAGCTTTTCCAGCCTCCAGCCTGCAGCCAGAGCAATATAAAGCTCTGTCAGCGAAGTAGCGCGCCGGTCTAACTGCCAGCC
>CALNHX010010855.1:0-36766 GCA_940337035.1 Agriotes lineatus | reverse complement strand
ATGGACGACGAAAATAAGCAGTTTGGCTTTAAAAAACCTCAACGAAATAAAGTGGCAAAAACTACGATCTTGCCCCTAACCAAGGACATTTTGAAGTTTAAAGTTTACGTTGATCAAGTTGCAAGTCGGTCCGCTGTTGAACTCCAAGAAAATCCTACTAGTAACCCGGCTTTTAAAAAGTTAGTAGATGCAACACTTGTATTGACTATTCTTTATAACAGAAGGCGTATAGGAGATGTACAATACACAAAACTTCAAACATACCTCAACAACTTTTCATCAGTGAATCAGGAAGAATTTATGAATTCGCTGTCCGAGTCAGAGAAGGAATTAACAAAGCATTACAAAAGAATTGTAACCGGGGGAAAGGGTAGTAAACCCATAGTAATTTTATTTCCTCCAAATCTGCATGGTTTTATGAATGTCATTATTGGTGTTCGACAATCGACAGATGTAGTTCCACAAAATAACCCTTATTTGTTTGCACACCCTAACAGCGACCGTTGGGCTAGAGGGCGATGTAGCAATTAGAAAATTTGCCGATAAAGCTAAATTGCAACATCCCAAACACATATCATCAAATAAATTACGAAAACAAATTGCCACTGTGATGCAAATTTTAAATATGAACCGAGAAGAGACCGAACAATTTGCTCATTTTATGGGCCATACCGAAAGAACGCACAATGAATATTACAAGTAAGTATTTACAATTACAAGTGTTTATTAAGCTAAAATAGAAATTGTATGCTGTTATTCCTTATTTTTAACCATTCATAGAACTCAAGCTCTGTTTATTACTTGTGACAAACTGCATGCAAACATATTTTATTCTGCGTATAATAGTTATGTATGGTGCAACTCAATAAAGAGGCATTTCATCCATACGGAGAAAACTAGATTAGCAGGTAACACCGAGTGCGATAATTTCCCCGAATGGATAAAATCTCTTTATTCACGGGTGGCATATAAAATGTTTTCCAATACCAACAATTAATTATATAAATAAGTTTTAAAATCGAATAAATAATTTTGAAATAAGTAATCATATTAGCTGGATGTGTACTAGTTGCACCGGTAACATGCATGCATTTTGTTAGTAGCTATGGATTATTAACTATTTTATTCACTAGTGAATAAAGCAACACTTTATCTATCCTCATCATTAAAATGTTACTTTACCATGGAAATTTTCATAGCTAAAATATAGTTCTATAAGTAGGTATTGGAAACAAATAATTTGAGGTATAGATTAAAATGTTTTTCTAAAAATGACAAATCTACTTATCTGTATTGTGTTAACTAATTCAGCATTCTGAATAATCGCTTAAATCATTTGATTTTAGACTGCCACAAGATGTTTACCAAACAGCAAAAATATCAAAACTGTTGATACTTATGGATAAAGGCCTTGGACACAAGTACAAGGGCAAATCCTTAAATGAAATCAATATAAATGCAGAAGTTGATTTGGCAGAATCAGACGATTGTGAGGATGAAGCACCTTTGGCGAATGAACTTGAAGAAGCAACTGTTAGTAATGTTATGCCAGAATCTCCACAACCATCATCATCGGGCAACATAAAACAATGTAAGTAACATTGCGATTGCTTTTGTAAAAAAATATCTTAACAGATATTTCACTTTTAGCAGGCAAAAAAATTGGTAGAACTGCATGGACCCAAGAACAAGTTGCAGTAGTGACAGAGCATTTCAAGCGACATATCAAGCTGAAGAAAGCACCATATTACCCCTATTTTCTATACTAAGCTAATACAATCCCACATCTAACAACTAATGAATACGATACAACACAATGTCCCTCTGTACTAATACCTGCTCAGGAATCTCTGCAACCAAAAAGGGGTAGCATGGGAGTTTACGCTCGCGGCCTCTCAGCCGAAGATGGGAGTGAGTTCCGAAGGACGAATTACCTGTAATTTCAGGATCCGGAATGGGCGCCACGCCGTTGTCTAGCTTCAGTTTAATTACTCCCAGTTGAAACGAGTAACGGCGAACCTAAATTGCTTATACAAGAAAGCAGAGACTTGACGTAGTAGCAAATAAAAGTCAGAGTACATTAATACACATATAATGACCAACACGATACCAAAATATACGACACAACCTGTACATATGGGTAGATGGTATGCGAACCAGCTAATTAAAACATTCTAGTATACGATCCATAAAAGAAAATGAGCATAAAGCCCTATTTAGCATAAGTACATTTTAAATGACAATTCAAATTGTTGACCTTAATCAGGACCCCACTTTAATTAATGTAATTAAAATTCCATAAAATGAGTGATCATGTAAATTGAAATCAGAAACTAATGGTCCTTAAACGCTGCTTCTGCACACGTCATGAAACAGGGAGCCCAAAGCATTCGTGGCTCTATCTTTAACGCGATCTACACCTGGTATTTGTACCGTTAAACAGATCTGTGTATTTGTACTTCCAGAAGCCAACTTGGCTAATCAATTGAGCCGGTCGCGTGTATTACGACATTCAAGTTACTGTAACACCATAAATGAGTATTTAAATGTTCAATTATTAATTACCAAAATCAAATGATAAGGAGAGATCCTTTTCATAAAGCCAAACACAATTTTTGACAGAAAATGTGAACTCTAAACGTTTATGTATTAAGCTAATCCCTACGGTTTAACTGTACGACATGGTCGTAGCAAATAACTACATATTATTACCAAAATGATTAATTGAAATGCAACGAGTTACAGACGGTTGCGCTGGTCGCTCGTAAATGGTAGTTAAATGACAGGGCAATTCCCAAGTAATTCCAAACAATGCATTAACAACAATAATTCCAAACAATGCATTGAACAAATAAATCCTAACAATGCATTAAACAAATAAATCCAAACAATGCATTAACATAACAAATCAGCTGCTTGCTGAACTCGGCAGCAAATTATATTAAATCATTGCTGACAATTAACAACAGATTCCACAACATTATGGGCGGTGTCCAAACCTCAACGAAGTAGATTAGAGCAGTGTTCTACAGGTGAAAGGTCCTCATGGCCCCAAACCTCAACGAAGTAGAGACTTCTTTCCACAGTAGATTAGGGCGATGTTCTACAGGTGAAAGGTCCGCATGGCCCCAAATTTGGTACGGGGGGATCTAACTTGAAATCCACTGCAGCATCGGGACAGGCGAGTCGCCTCCTTCAGAGTGGTGCTTGCAAGGAAATTCGAGTCGGCAAAACGACGCCGCCCAAGATAAAAGTCCCCTATACAAGAAGCTTCGTTTTAGAAATTTCCACTTAACGAATTATGCTACATACCCAGGAAAAACGCATCCAGGGAGACTTCTGACACAAAGGAGCACTACGTTACATAAATCAATGAACAAAGAGCAGCTGGAAGCCCACCAATGCACAAAACGAGCGTTTTAACAATACATCAAAATGGACGCTTAACGGCAAAAGCACACATCGCCCGCAATCAATTCGCTTGTTTTTCAAAAATCGATAGAAATGAGCGTGCCTTCCAACACGACAAATGGGAGAATTTATCACGTCAATATCGACCAATAAGGCGATCGAATCCAAAGATCGTTGCCAGCGCGTCAGATGAATGCGCCCCCTAATGGTCAAGATATCGACTTAAAAATTGCACACTACAAATGCGGGTAAAAAGCTAAGCTAAACGCACGTTAAGTTGCCTAATTCCAGACGCGAATAAGCTGCTAAAATTGGAATGTAACAACTCCCCTTCTACTTCGATAAGGTGGAAAATTCCCCTAATTTTACACCTTACACTTAAATATATTTAAAAAAATGGATACACATTAATATGTACAGAACCATACCAGGGAACATAATACACCAGAAGGATGACTATCACCAAACTAACGAGGCGAAATGAGTCGGTGAATTATGGAACACTGTGATGTCCTATCCGCACCACGGCGTAATGGAATTCTCTACAACAAAGAGAAATCCCATAATCCAATTAGTTGAGAGGCTACATCCCGTATGAATTACGGCATCCACAAAGCAGATCCAATGACAACCCAACTACAACACGCGGTCCCATAAAACTTAATACGTCATGACTCTATCCAACGAGAATAAAGGTGTAACTGAAATTGGCCCAGATATGATCAACTTAAAAAAACTAATCCGGACAAGACTGGCAATGACTCCTCAACTCGAAATGCTGGTGTTCTTCGTAGACAGCCGTAAATCCACACAAGTGTACAGATCAATGCGCTGCTGACTGCGAACGATATACAGCCCAACACGACGACACTGATCACGAAGGCCCGCAAAGGAGGTAGAATCCTGAAACAGAAGCGACTCACACAGTCACATAGAACCCCCTAAGCGTTGTCAAACCAAAACACACACAGACGCGTTGAAGAAGCCAAGCAGCCGAATAATAGAGTGTATTTACACACGGTGCCTACACACAAACCAAAAAAAGAAAAGCCATCTCGATCGCTCCAACGACAGCACTGCCGGAATCCAGCTGGTCTACCGATAGAACAGGGATCAAGTACCTCGTCGCTATGATGACAAAAGCGCCGATGAGGAAAGTTGTCAACCCTCTTTACTATCCTATCGCCAAAAAAAAATACCCATTCTAACAGCAAAGCCAACTCAACACCAACAACACCAGTCGCAAAAACGGCCAAGACGACACCTAACCTAGATTACAAGTTACCCGCCCCAGTAAAATCCACCCGCTCCACCTTAGAATTACTATCTACAAGAGTATTCGCAAAAGAACAAATGAAAAAGCCTTCTCAATCATTCCAACGACAGCACCGCTGGAATCCAGTCAGTTCGCCGATAAGACAGGGATCAACCACCTCGTCGCTACGATGACAAAAGCGCCGATGAGGACAGTTGTCGAATCTACCAACCGAAACCACAATTACCCATCCAACCAGGAAAACCACCTCGACGCCAGCGACACTGGTCGCAAAAATGGCTAAGAAGACAACTAACCTAACTTATAAGTTACCCGCCCCAGTAAAATCCACCCGCCCCACCTTAGAATTACTATATACAAGTAACCTACTTGACAAAATTAAATAATGAAGAGAAAGATAAGAATCAAAGCCGAGAGGAAGTTAAAAGAGACGACACAAAACCACTGCGAACCAAGATAAAGCAAGAGGAAAGAAGGGAGAACTGCCGAAAGGAAAATTGCTTTAGGGCTTACTACGGCACTAAACTAGGTCTGCCCAGGGATGGAGGTGGCACCCCGAACAACTATTGCTAACACAAAAAAAGGAGGGAATCTCCGGTAGTACTGCATCATCAACATTACGAGTCCAAGTCCAAATGTGAGGGCTTCAAATCCTGCACATGCCAAACACCTTTTCGATTGCCAAAATCGTCTTCCAGTTCGTAAGAACAATAGCCAACCTTACGACGAACCTTAAAAGGACCTATAAATCTAGGAGCGAGCTTAGCGTTAATGTAATCCGCAGCACTCGACAAAACCTTATTTCTACGCCAAACCAATTGGCCAATATGATAGTCTACGGGACGACGCCGTAGATCGTAAGTGCGCTTACCACGCTCGTGGGCTTGCTGGAGTCGAGTTCGAACTCGCTCGAACATCCGACGAAAACCTTGCCGACGTTGATCAGTATCAACAGGCTGTTCAGCCGGGTCAGTTATATCTCTAGGCTGACGATGTTCGTCGCCGGTACTTATATAATTTCTACCAATATTAACAAAATACGGACTATATCCCGTAGTCTCATGCTTAGCTGTTCGAATAGCACAGCCAACTGCAGAAAGATGCAAGTCCCATTTACGTTGGTTTTCCTTTACGTACGATGCCAACATGGTCTTGACAACACGATTGACCCTCTCAACAGGATCAGCACGAGGATAATACAGTGGAGTATAACAAACGTTCACATGATATTTGGCACACATAGCCCGAAATTCTCTACTTTTCATTTGTACACCGTTGTCACAAATTATGGATTGAGGAACCCCAAAAACGAGAAAGATATCCTCCTCCACATGTCGAGTAAGCGATTTAGCCGTAGCGGATCTAACTGGAAATAAAGAGACATATTTGCTGAAGTAATCTGAAACGACAAGAATGTGCGCATAACCGCGAGTCGAACGAGGCAAAGGTCCGACGAAGTCCAGACTAAAGGGCCGAGTGACATCGGGTCGAGATCCCATTAAGCCAGCCGGAGCTTTCTGCTCGGGTTTCTGCTCTGCACAAACACGACAACTCTTGACATAGCGAAAAACGTCACTCTTCATTCCAGGCCAAATATAGCGATTGTGCAACTTCCAATATACTTTATAGCCACCTAAATGTCCAGCTCGAACGTCATCATGATGTTGGCGAAGAAGTTCGGATCGTTTATCCTTCGGCACGACAGCTTTCCAATAATCTTGTCCCGTCGCAAGTTCTGGCACTGGGCAACGGCCATACTTAAACAAAAGGTTGTTTTCAATTCGCCAACGAGGATACTTCTGAGGGTTCTCAGCAACATTGCGAAGCATACCTAAATACCAAGAATCGGTGGTATCGTGAAACTCATGAGGAGCATCAACGAGATCAACTACCGGAACAGAACGAGACAAAAAATCGGGAACGACATGCTCTTTCCCTTTCCTATGAACAATATCAAAATCAAAGGGTTGCAATCTTAAAGCCCATCTACCAAGTCTACCACAAGGGTCTTTTAATCGATTCAACCACAGGAGTGAAAAATGATCCGTAACAATAGTGAAGTGTACACCTTCCAAATACTGACGCAACCTTTCCACGGCCCAAATAACTGCTAAGCATTCCCGCTCGGTGGTGGTATATTTACGCTCAGGACGAGTGAGTGACCTAGACAAGAAGCAAATCACTTTTTCTTCTCCATCAAGATTCTGAGTCAAGACAGCTCCGAGTCCATACGCCGAAGCATCAGTTTGAACTACAAAGGGTCGGGAAAAATCTGGACAACTTAGAATAGGTGCTGAAATCAAATGTTCTTTGATCGAACGAAAAGCAACATCGCATTCCGCAGTCCACACGAATGGAACACGTTTCTTCGTTAGGCGAGTGAGTGGTTCTACAACCGTCGAAAAGTTTGGTACAAAGCGTCTGTACCACGACGCCATACCTAAAAAGGACCTCACTTCAGTTACTGACGTAGGCACAGGAATATTCACGATCGCATCAACTTTACTCGGATCCACGCGCAATCCATCTCGATCCACGACATAACCTAAATAGCGTAACTCCGAACGAGAAAATTGACATTTAGCCTTACTAACGGTTAACCCCGTAGCACGAAGGCGATCAAAGACTTCACATAAAATACGAAGATGAGTTTCGAAGTCGGAACTGACAATAACGATATCGTCCAAATAGACCAAAACATGCGGTTCTAAATCTGCACCAAGGGCTCGATCAATCAGCCTCTGCCAAGTCGCAGCCGCATTAGTTAATCCATAGGGCATCCGTTTGAACTGGAACAAACCTCTCCCCGGGACTGTAAAAGCTGTAAATTCCCTAGAACGCTCACTCATAGGAACTTGCCAATATGCCGACTTAATATCTAGCGAACTAAGAAACTTCGCGTCTCGAAGGCGATTCAAAATCGTTTCTATGAAGGGAAGGGGATAAGAGTCCTTACGAGTCACAGCATTCAACTTACGATAGTCCACGCAAAAACGATGAGTTCCATCCTTTTTGGGCACCAACAAGATGGGTGAACTCCAAGCGCTCTTAGAAGGCTCTACGATATCATCCTCTAACATCTTACGCAGTTCTTCATCTATAATACGTTGTTTATAAGGCGAGACCGGATAATAACGTTGCTTGATGGGAGGCGAATCAGCTACAATATCATGTTCAGTCACGGTGGTACTTCCCAAGCCTTCACTTAACGGAACGAATTTCTCATCCAATAACGCTTTCAACTCACTATGTTGTGCCGAGGTCAAACAAAATTCATCTTGAATAGCAGACACAACAGGCAATTCAGAACTCGAAGAAAAATGCCAAACGTTACGCTTGAGATCAGGAGCAATTCCCATGGCAACCCAAAAATCGGTACCTAATATAAGTTCTGCGGAAATATCAGGAACAATCAACACTGTGATAACACTCAACTTTCCCATTAAACAAAAAGGGGTTGCAATACTCCCTATACATTCACACGATTTCCCGTTAGCGACATGACACTTTTGGACGAAAGTCCTGTCTAATTTAAGGCCTAAATTAATCAAAGTTTGATAGCCACGCTGTCCAGCAATAGTGGACGACGCGCCCAAATCCAACAATCCTAGAATAGGGACACCAAACACAGACACTTCCAAATAAGGTCTCTGGTCAGTTTCACTATGTGCTATAATATAATCCAAAATAACTTTATAAGGGTTTCCACGAGTCGAATTGGTCGAAGACGAAGAGACTTGAGAGATTGTTCGACCAGGTAACCTCTCTGCAACTAGTTTTTTGGAGGCGATTTACTTGACAATGGCGTCGGTTTGTTCGACGTTGAAGAACGAGAACAACTAGGGCAAGTACGAGCGGTCACATCTGGCCTATGACACCTAAAACACTTCTTCCGAAGAGGCGAAGGACAATTTCTATAAGAATGGCCCGATTTCGAACAATTCCAACAATTAAACTGAGGTGCATTAGACGATACAGGATGAACCTCATAAACCTGTTCCTTTCTAATAGGAGTAGACGCCCTCCAAGCTAAGTCCGGTTCTAACATAGGTTCCGCACGAGGTCGAGGGTCGAAACGTCTATCGCGAGTTTCAGCCTGTTCGAGACGTTCCAAAGTTGAATTCAATTCTTCAAATGAATTTGGGGGTGCAAAAAGTAAATGTCGAGAATACGAAGGTCGTAGATTATTTACGATTGTTGTCAGCTGTTCAGCCATTGGAGGTACTACACTCAAACGGTGAAACAAGTTCCGCATAGCAGCTACATACAACATTGGCCTTTCCCCACTACCCTGCAAACCTTCCTCAATTTCCCGAAGTAACTTCTTATCATAATCGGCAGGCAGGAACATACGTCTCAAACGAGCCACTAAGCTATCCCAATCGTGAACATCTTCACGGACCGACCGATACCAACATAACGCATCACCCCTAAACAAATCGATTGCAGATGCAAACAGTTGCGAGGTTGAAACGTTGCGAGCCACGCGCATCTCCTCAACACGCTCCAAGAAGGAATTTACCGAAGAAGTCGAACGTCCATCAAAAGTCAGATTCCAGCGAGAGACAGGTACATACTTAATCGAAGGACGAGAAAGTGATTGATCATCGGTGTCATCATCGGACGACTCAGAAGTACTAACCGCATTAGCGTTGACCGATTGTCGAATAGGCGTACTAGTCGAAGGTACCAACAACGCAGCCATCGAGGGTCGACGAGCACCCTTCTTAATAGCTCTCTCAATTTCTGCTTTAACCGTGCACGCTCTCAACTTAAGTGCATTCAACTCAACCGTTTCCGCGTCAGCATCAGGCGTAACGCGATCCAAGCGCCGTAACAAATGCATCATCAGAGCCGACATACGTCGAAACGTCGTAGAAGAAGTGTCCCCCGAAAAATTTGCAATAGCGGATTCCAATTCCACCAGACCACGTTCAATCGCTACTCTATCCGTCGCGAAATCGACTGTATACTCAGGAACCGAAAGAATTCTATCGGCCTTATTCTTCAATAAGTTGCGCAAAGATTGTCGCATAACATCAACCGTACCGCTAGGCAACCCAAAACTAGTCAATTCATATTTGAGTTCATCTTCATGAAGACGACCTACCTCATTCTTCCATACCCCTCGTAAACGCGCCATGTTAATCTCACTAGTACAACCCACAATGTAAGAAATATCAGACAAGGCTAAATATTCAAATCACTACTAGTTAGTGTTCAATTATGAATATTAAAATGTCAAAACTCAAACTTCCATACTTCAAATAGCAAAAATCCTCAATGCTCCATACTTCTATCATCAAATTCAAATATCAAATATCAAAGGACGAGTTCGCAAACTTAGGGTGCAGTCCGATTCACGAGCAACCAATTGGTTCTAATACAAAAATTCAAATTACAAAATAACCAATGGTTCAAAACGAAAATCCAATACCACGAAACCCCACGAACAAACGTCCAGTTATCCGAACCAATTATCCTGCTTCGGATAATTCAAAATCGAATATCAAAACTTCGAGCTACAATCTGTGCCTTGGCACCTTTGCAAAAACATGCCCCACGTTGGGCGCCAATTTTATTACCCCTATTTTCTATACTAAGCTAATACAATCCCACATCTAACAACTAATGAATACGATACAACACAATGTCCCTCTGTACTAATACCTGCTCAGGAATCTCTGCAACCAAAAAGGGGTAGCATGGGAGTTTACGCTCGCGGCCTCTCAGCCGAAGATGGGAGTGAGTTCCGAAGGACGAATTACCTGTAATTTCAGGATCCGGAATGGGCGCCACGCCGTTGTCTAGCTTCAGTTTAATTACTCCCAGTTGAAACGAGTAACGGCGAACCTAAATTGCTTATACAAGAAAGCAGAGACTTGACGTAGTAGCAAATAAAAGTCAGAGTACATTAATACACATATAATGACCAACACGATACCAAAATATACGACACAACCTGTACATATGGGTAGATGGTATGCGAACCAGCTAATTAAAACATTCTAGTATACGATCCATAAAAGAAAATGAGCATAAAGCCCTATTTAGCATAAGTACATTTTTAATGACAATTCAAATTGTTGACCTTAATCAGGACCCCACTTTAATTAATGTAATTAAAATTCCATAAAATGAGTGATCATGTAAATTGAAATCAGAAACTAATGGTCCTTAAACGCTGCTTCTGCACACGTCATGAAACAGGGAGCCCAAAGCATTCGTGGCTCTATCTTTAACGCGATCTACACCTGGTATTTGTACCGTTAAACAGATCTGTGTATTTGTACTTCCAGAAGCCAACTTGGCTAATCAATTGAGCCGGTCGTGTGTATTACGACGTTCAAGTTACTGTAACACCATAAATGAGTATTTAAATGTTCAATTATTAATTACCAAAATCAAATGATAAGGAGAGATCCTTTTCATAAAGCCAAACACAATTTTTGACAGAAAATGTGAACTCTAAACGTTTATGTATTAAGCTAATCCCTACGGTTTAACTGTACGACATGGTCGTAGCAAATAACTACATATTATTACCAAAATGATTAATTGAAATGCAACGAGTTACAGACGGTTGCGCTGGTCGCTCGTAAATGGTAGTTAAATGACAGGGCAATTCCCAAGTAATTCCAAACAATGCATTAACAACAATAATTCCAAACAATGCATTGAACAAATAAATCCTAACAATGCATTAAACAAATAAATCCAAACAATGCATTAACATAACAAATCAGCTGCTTGCTGAACTCGGCAGCAAATTATATTAAATCATTGCTGACAATTAACAACAGATTCCACAACATTATGGGCGGTGTCCAAACCTCAACGAAGTAGATTAGAGCAGTGTTCTACAGGTGAAAGGTCCTCATGGCCCCAAACCTCAACGAAGTAGAGACTTCTTTCCACAGTAGATTAGGGCGATGTTCTACAGGTGAAAGGTCCGCATGGCCCCAAATTTGGTACGGGGGGATCTAACTTGAAATCCACTGCAGCATCGGGACAGGCGAGTCGCCTCCTTCAGAGTGGTGCTTGCAAGGAAATTCGAGTCGGCAAAACGACGCCGCCCAAGATAAAAGTCCCCTATACAAGAAGCTTCGTTTTAGAAATTTCCACTTAACGAATTATGCTACATACCCAGGAAAAACGCATCCAGGGAGACTTCTGACACAAAGGAGCACTACGTTACATAAATCAATGAACAAAGAGCAGCTGGAAGCCCACCAATGCACAAAACGAGCGTTTTACAATACATCAAAATGGACGCTTAACGGCAAAAGCACACATCGCCCGCAATCAATTCGCTTGTTTTTCAAAAATCGATAGAAATGAGCGTGCCTTCCAACACGACAAATGGGAGAATTTATCACGTCAATATCGACCAATAAGGCGATCGAATCCAAAGATCGTTGCCAGCGCGTCAGATGAATGCGCCCCCTAATGGTCAAGATATCGACTTAAAAATTGCACACTACAAATGCGGGTAAAAAGCTAAGCTAAACGCACGTTAAGTTGCCTAATTCCAGACGCGAATAAGCTGCTAAAATTGGAATGTAACAACCAAAAAAACAGGAATGTCAAGAGCTCATTAAGAAACACTCGCATTTATTGAGAAACAAGGATTGGGTTCGTGTGAAAACGTATGTGTATAACTCGTATCGGGATAAATAAATAAAAAAAGGTATATTTATATTTGTTTATTTTTCACATTATAACTGATCTTGTTTTTTAACCATCGTTATTAGTTAGTTGCGCTCTTTTCTTTTTGTACGTATGTACATGTAAAAAATATTACATCCACCATATCCTTGTTCATTAGAAAAAAATCTGATTTTTTTACATTTGGTTGCAACTAAATTGTTTATTTTCAGTATAGTTAGTATGTATACGAAACCATGGATTTTTTATAGAGAAAAAAACTAATAAAGTACATTTCTATTAATTTTTTAATTGCTTTTATTAAATGAACTACAAAGTAGAAAATAATTTTATTTTCAGCTCTCATTAGTTCTCGGATTTCTATGAATAAAAAAAAGTATACATGATTTTTGAGGCTTTCACGGCCATTGTCATTAAGTAACAAACGACTTCCGAGATTGGACCGTGTCATGATTGAGATCGAAGAACTCAACGGTTCACCCACTTTCGTAAGGGGCTTCATCAGGAGGAAAAAAGCAAAAGAGCACGGTAACTCAACGTGTTAACCACGCCAGAGGCGAAACTCTTTGCAGGGAAGGGACAGAAGAGCACGGTAACTCAACGTGTGAACCACGTCAGAGGCGAAACTCGACTGAGTTCTTCGATCTCAATCATGACACGGTCCAATCTCGGAAGTCGTTTGTTACTTAATAAGTATACAACCTGGGGCGCTCATCAAATATTAAACGTATGATCTGGTCAATTTGGTATACTTACTGCTAAAGAGGTCACATCTTCAAAATCATACTTATCAATATAAATTTCGATCAGCGACCACATTCGAGCCATTCCAGCCGCATCAACTTCTTCTGGGCACGGCATGCGATCAATGGTGTTGATTATCTTAGTGAAAAATATGGATACCAGAACAAGCTGCATAATACGAAGACTGAAAAATTAACGGTAACGGCGTACGCTCACAGAATTACCAACACTGAATTTTGGTAATCGAAGCATGGACTACTATACAGGGGCCGGCAACAAAGATATTTCTAAAACTACGAGAGTGACATAAAATAGTATATTGTATGTTAAGAGCTGAAAGTGCATTCTTGCCGCTTGCGCATGAATATTGCTGGTTGAGGCGAAGCCGAAACCAGCAATCATGCAAATATTTCATTTTCATCCAGTTGACAAGGACCCTACATTGCGTTTTTTAAATGAAATTAAATCTAAATCTTGTGGTCTTGATGAACTAAATATTCATATGGTCTTGATGAACTAAATATTCATATGATTAAGTTATGTTGCCCTTTGTTAATCAAATACATTTTACATATTATAAATTCTTGTATTTTAGAAAATGTATTTCCTGAACCTTGGAAGGAAGCTTTGATCATTCCCTTACCTAAATGTAGTCACCCCAAAGCTATAAAGATCTTAGGCCAATCAGTATCTTACCTGTTTTATCTAAAGTGCTAGAAAAAGTAATCAACTCACAACTGAGTGAATATCTCTTACAGCATGATTTATTACCAGAGTGTCAATCTGGTTTTCGACCCCAGCATAGTTGTACAACAGCACTGTTGAGTGTTACTGATGATATATTAAAGGCTACCGATTCTAGTAAACTTTCTATCTTAATTTTACTCGACTTTAGTAAAGCTTTTGATACCATTAATCATATAACATTATGTTCGATATTGCACTTTATTGGATTGACACCAGATGCAATTGCTCTGCTGTCGAATTATTTGAGTAATCGAACACAAAACGTTAGATTGCCTGATCAGATGTCTCGATGTTTGTATGTTGCTTGTTACGGGTCAAAATTCATTTTTAGCTATTCGCCTAATTATTTGCCCTAATCTCGGTTAAAATTAACTTTTTACCATGTATTTCTTGAGGTATGATTTTCCCTGCATTATCTTTGAGCATTCAGATCGTTTGATAGTTGTATTGCAAACTAAGTAAACCATTCGGTCGATTTTATGGGTCCAAATGCCCCTGCAGTGTAGGCTTCACCTCATGCATTTTCCCTTTCCCCAGAAATTTGATTTTTGGGCTTTATCAGTTTTGGAAACCATTTTGGCATTCGCCATTTTTGTGCTGTTAAAGACAGGTGCTTTGAAAATTCGCGTCTTGGAGACGTAACTTTATTGGATTTATTCAAGCGAATCCTGTGTAGGAAATCGCTTTTGGTGTAATTTTGGATTCCGAGGTGGTCTGGATTAGGCCCCGAGGATGTTATTTGCTGTGATCTCCTAGCCCAGACTTTGTTTGGGGATTTTGCTTTAGCAGCACATGGTCACTTCCTTGGCGAAACTCAGCCGTGAAGATCTGAGACGGGTATGTGGTTTTTCTAGGTTCGTTCAGTTCGATTCTAAGGTTATTTGCCCCTTTCAGCTTTTTATCTACAGTATTGCCGTGTGGCTACGTACCTGCAGTACTCCCTTCGCTTGGCAACGTGCCAACAGCCCCCTTTCTACTTGGTGGCGAATCGAGCATTGTGGATCCTTCGAGCCTGCGTTACATGACAGGATAGCACCAGCAAACCTCCTGCGACAGCTACTCGGTGGTCACCTACTTCCTGACCTCCTCATTGCCCTTCGGCCCCTGCTTCTGCTTGCAGCCACTGCAGCCGATGTGTAGCCCATCGCAAAGGTCTGTCAGATTACTATATCCGTTTCGAACTCCCGAATCTTCGGCCCAATTGCGTGACGGTGCTGCAATGTGCTCGATAAACTTATGAATGTTTTTAACGTGTATTCTTAAGCGGTAAGCTCACCTGTGGAACCTTATTTGATTCTGCATTACAAAACAGTAACTAATATCTGAATTGTAAACAAAATTTAGCGGTAGCTCTTTTGATCGATATTTAGGTCATATGTACGGACTATGTTTTACCGGTATTGTATGGTCTCCGACCTCGGAATAATTTTTGACGGTATTGTAAGTTAGTTGTGCAGTCAAGTGCATGAAAGCATTTTTTTTACATTTTCAAATGTCACCTATTACACCGTTGAATAATATCTCTATCTGCGCCCTGTTGTGCAAGAGAAATTATAATGCTCGCGTCACGTCCGTTGTAAATGCAATTTGCCTTGCAATATCGCGAAGTCGCCCTTACGGAACCAAAACAAGATCTTGTAGGCCCGTGATTGCGTCGGTATAAATTAATTATTAATTAAACAAAGGCTAAGCCTTGCATACTGGGTGTTCGGTTACATTCAACGTGCAATCTAAATTTAGATTTTAATTTTAATAGCTGTGTCGAAGCCAAGATGCTTTCGAACTTTTGCTAAGTGTTTATTCAGTAGTGCATTTGGCCAAATCTAACACCAATCTTGTATCCTATTTTAATACTACTAATTTGTAACAGCTACATACCGTTTATAATTATTTATTTTTATGCCCTTATAAATGTAATTGGCAGTTTTGCGGTGAGTTTAGCCTTGTGCTTTGTATGGTATTGATTAAACTGTGATATATGATCTCCCTATTGAGATACTGTGATAAGATTTGGTAGCCGTATATTGAGATATCGTGTGTGTGTATTTTAATTGTGTATTGTATTTCTGTCCTCGAAAATTATACTACCTTGACCTATTCTGCGTTTATGATTTGTGCCTTGCCGTTACTTTTACTTTTTCAGGTTCGGTTAGTAGCGCCTTCCGTAGTGTATCTTTTGTTTAGCAAAGCGCTGGGTTACTAGCTACTTGGAGCCCATATTTTATTTTTCAGCTAAAGCTTATCAGTCTTTTGTATTTTACCCACGACCAGCTCCGGCTGAGAAGCCGTTGGCCTTTGCTTGCTTCTTTTTAGTCACCGTAACGGTAGCAAGAAGTAAATGGCGCCCAACGTGGGGCTCGATTTCGCTTGACCTAGCTTGATTTCGCATGACTGTCTTGGTAGTATGCCCGTTTGGTAGTGTGATTTCTTGTCTGTTTGTTTTTTTTTTCTTTCTTTAGAAGCCCTCGTTTGTTGTTTCTTCTCTTTTGTTTCATTTGATTGAATAAGTGATTAGGTTGTGAGTTTAGGCAGTATGATGGGATTTGTTGCAAGAGTTTTGAGTTGTGCTGATGAGTGGAAGTTTTGGATGTTTCTGATTTTGATTGGTTGCGTGCTTCTGAGGTTTAGTGTGTTTTGCTGATTTGGTATGCTTGAGTTTTTTTTCCCTTGTGCTTCTGTTGTGACGCTTGTTTTTTTTTGCCTTTTTTCTTTTGGAGTGATGATCTTGTTATGGCATGATGGTGATGTGCTTGAGGAAGTTTGCTCTGGTGAATGTTTTAAAGCATCCTCTTGTTGGATTAGCGCGGTTTATCTGATTGGCTATTTTTTTTTCTTTTGGATTGTGAATGATTATGACATGGGTTCG
This sequence comes from Agriotes lineatus, assembly GCA_940337035.1. Classification (NCBI taxonomy): domain Eukaryota; kingdom Metazoa; phylum Arthropoda; class Insecta; order Coleoptera; family Elateridae; genus Agriotes; species Agriotes lineatus. The sequence continues at coordinate 20,054 of CALNHX010010855.1, read as the reverse complement.
ATGTTGATGTGTTTGGAGGGCCTCGCTTTGCGGACTTTTATCCCTCAAACCATCGTTCTAGTTGGTTTAGCGCAGCTCTTTGATTGGTTCTCTTTTTTCTTTTCTTCCTTGGATTGATGACAAGATTCTGGTTTAGTGTTGAGACGTTTGGAGAGACTCGCGTTGCGGACTTTATCTCTCAAACGATCTTCCTTGTTGGTTTAGCGCAGTTTTCTTCTGATTGGTTCCTTTTCTTCTTTGGATTGATGATAAGATTTTGGTATGGTGTTGATGTGTTTGGAGAGACTCGCTTTGCGGACTTTTATCTCTCAAACCATCTTCCTTGTTGGTTTGCGTAGCAGTTGATGTGCGATTTCGCTCCTTTTCATTTTTTTTCTTCAGGATTGATGATTAGAATATTTGGTTGGCATGGATGCTTGTGAATTTTGCCTTAGCGATTTTTTTTCTCAAGTCATCTCCCTAGTTGGCTTGTGCAGTATATATTTGATGAGTCTGGCTTTTGGTTTTCCTTTGTGTTTTCGTCTGCTTCGGCGTGGGTCGAGCTTAGCTTGTTGGAATATTTTTTTTTGGATGCCCTTTTGGGATTTTGGTGGTGTAGCTGTTGCTGTCTGGTTGCCTTCAGCTGCACGTTTTGCGTTTGGTTTTGTGGTGGGATCCATCTCGCTTAGGCGGATTATTTTCCTCAAGTAAGTTTCGTCCTACGTTTGGATATGCTTGGTGATTGAGGACGGTCTCTTTTGCTCCTTTGGAGGTTCGACTTTGTCGGCTTTTTGGGACCCGACTCTTTTGCTAAGCCGCTGTCCATCTTGTTTTCTTTTGTCGTTCTATTTCTATTTTTGTTTCGCGCTTGGGCTTCTATTGCGTTGGGAGGTTGGTTGGGGACTTGAACGGTCGGTTACTTTTCCGTCTATTCCTTACTTGTAAGGTAGACTGAGACATTCCATCTTGTCGTTCATTCAGGAGTGAGCCACCTTTGAGGTCTCATCTCCGGTGTTCCGCTATCCGGTCACGGAGGATAGTGTTTCAGTGTGCAGTCGGTCCTGGGCTGCCCACTTTTCCTAGACTAGTAGGGTGTAGGGTTATTTTTTTGTCGTCACAGAGGATGGCTGCCTATGATCGCGGTGCATCCTACGGGGTCCCGCGCCTGGTACCCATTGTCTGTGATGACTTCAAACGTTTTTCGGCCTTTTTCCAATTTTGAAATTTCTGGTAGTTCACTTAATTCCACCCTACGATGACTGACTGACGTGACAACGGACAATCCTTCCTATCCTTCTTCTGTGTCGTCCGCTATCTTCTTTTCTAGAGCTCCTTAATCCCTTACCCCTTTTTTTTTCACCACTCTCACCTTTCATTTTCCTCTTCTTGGTGGACAGTGTCTCGGTGGGTGTTGTGTAGACTTGGGCCTGGATCGGTTCATCCACCGGCGCGCCTTTACCACCCAGCAGCGACGGATGTTCCGATGTCCTTTTCTGCATGACATTCATGTGGAGAGCTGTTTATCCCTTCACTCCTTTTCTCAACCATCAATCTTTTAAGACCCTGTGTGATTCCCCTATTTCCTTTCGTCTTCCGACATTAACGTACTTTTTTTTTTGGCGACGTATCCGCTTCTAAATTCGTTGACATTGGCTTGAATGTGCTGGGTATCCGCAATAGTTCTTTTCGTGTATCTGTAAAATTTTGAGGTTTCATTATCGTGCATGCATAGGTTCTACGTCGGTAAATTCGGGGAATTTACCTATTTTTAAGTGAGGGGAGAGTTGTTACGGGTCAAAATTCATTTTTAGCTATTCGCCTAATTATTTGCCCTAATCTCGGTTAAAATTAACTTTTTACCATGTATTTCTTGAGGTATGATTTTCCCTGCATTATCTTTGAGCATTCAGATCGTTTGATAGTTGTATTGCAAACTAAGTAAACCATTCGGTCGATTTTATGGGTCCAAATGCCCCTGCAGTGTAGGCTTCACCTCATGCATTTTCCCTTTCCCCAGAAATTTGATTTTTGGGCTTTATCAGTTTTGGAAACCATTTTGGCATTCGCCATTTTTGTGCTGTTAAAGACAGGTGCTTTGAAAATTCGCGTCTTGGAGACGTAACTTTATTGGATTTATTCAAGCGCATCCTGTGTAGGAAATCGCTTTTGGTGTAATTTTGGATTCCGAGGTGGTCTGGATTAGGCCCCGAGGATGTTATTTGCTGTGATCTCCTAGCCCAGACTTTGTTTGGGGATTTTGCTTTAGCAGCACATGGTCACTTCCTTGGCGAAACTCAGCCGTGAAGATCTGAGACGGGTATGTGGTTTTTCTAGGTTCGTTCAGTTCGATTCTAAGGTTATTTGCCCCTTTCAGCTTTTTATCTACAGTATTGCCGTGTGGCTACGTACCTGCAGTACTCCCTTCGCTTGGCAACGTGCCAACAGCCCCCTTTCTACTTGGTGGCGAATCGAGCATTGTGGATCCTTCGAGCCTGCGTTACATGACAGGATAGCACCAGCAAACCTCCTGCGACAGCTACTCGGTGGTCACCTACTTCCTGACCTCCTCATTGCCCTTCGGCCCCTGCTTCTGCTTGCAGCCACTGCAGCCGATGTGTAGCCCATCGCAAAGGTCTGTCAGATTACTATATCCGTTTCGAACTCCCGAATCTTCGGCCCAATTGCGTGACGGTGCTGCAATGTGCTCGATAAACTTATGAATGTTTTTAACGTGTATTCTTAAGCGGTAAGCTCACCTGTGGAACCTTATTTGATTCTGCATTACAAAACAGTAACTAATTTCTGAATTGTAAACAAAATTTAGCGGTAGCTCTTTTGATCGATATTTAGGTCATATGTACGGACTATGTTTTACCGGTATTGTATGGTCTCCGACCTCGGAATAATTTTTGACGGTATTGTAAGTTAGTTGTGCAGTCAAGTGCATGAAAGCATTTTTTTTACATTTTCAAATGTCACCTATTACACCGTTGAATAATATCTCTATCTGCGCCCTGTTGTGCAAGAGAAATTATAATGCTCGCGTCACGTCCGTTGTAAATGCAATTTGCCTTGCAATATCGCGAAGTCGCCCTTACGGAACCAAAACAAGATCTTGTAGGCCCGTGATTGCGTCGGTATAAATTAATTATTAATTAAACAAAGGCTAAGCCTTGCATACTGGGTGTTCGGTTACATTCAACGTGCAATCTAAATTTAGATTTTAATTTTAATAGCTGTGTCGAAGCCAAGATGCTTTCGAACTTTTGCTAAGTGTTTATTCAGTAGTGCATTTGGCCAAATCTAACACCAATCTTGTATCCTATTTTAATACTACTAATTTGTAACAGCTACATACCGTTTATAATTATTTATTTTTATGCCCTTATAAATGTAATTGGCAGTTTTGCGGTGAGTTTAGCCTTGTGCTTTGTATGGTATTGATTAAACTGTGATAAATGATCTCCCTATTGAGATACTGTGATAAGATTTGGTAGCCGTATATTGAGATATCGTGTGTGTGTATTTTAATTGTGTATTGTATTTCTGTCCTCGAAAATTATACTACCTTGACCTATTCTGCGTTTATGATTTGTGCCTTGCCGTTACTTTTACTTTTTCAGGTTCGGTTAGTAGCGCCTTCCGTAGTGTATCTTTTGTTTAGCAAAGCGCTGGGTTACTAGCTACTTGGCGCCCATATTTTATTTTTCAGCTAAAGCTTATCAGTCTTTTGTATTTTACCCACGACCAGCTCCGGCTGAGAAGCCGTTGGCCTTTGCTTGCTTCTTTTTAGTCACCGTAACCGTAGCATGCTTCGGGTGTACCGCAGGGGTCTATCCTTGGCCCGTTATTATTTACTATCTACACCAGTGATTTTATTAAATGTGTAAATAACTGTAATGTTTACATGTACGCCGATGATAAACAACTCCTCTATTCTTTTCATCCAGACAATCTGCAAAATGCGCTTGAGTGCATTAATAGTGATGTAGAAAATATTGCTACAGCTTCTTTGAAACATTCGCTGTTTTTAAATCCTTCAAAATCTGCTGCTCTTTTATTTGGAAGGAAAAATGACTGTTCGCATGTAAAAAATTTGATTAACCTAATTATTAATGGTTCAGAAATAGCGATAGTGGATAAAAGTAAAAACCTTGGTTTAATTATGGATAATAACTTTCGATACAAAGAACAAGTGAGTGCGTGTATTCGGCGTGCATATGCAAATTTAAAACTTCTTTGTCCTCATAGATCCTCTTTATCAGTCAAAACCAAAGCCATTTTATGTAATTCATTAGTTTTATCGCAGTTCTCCTACTGCTTCCAGTTTATGGACCCTGTCTTGATGCTTTAGATCGAGCTCGTTTACAAAGAGTTCAAAATTCCTGTTTGCGGTATATCTTTGGTATCCGCAAATTTGAACATATTTCACACAAGTTGAAAGATTTAATGTGGCTAAATATGAGAAATCGTTATATTCTTTTTTCGGTTTGTTTATTTCACAAGATTATCCTGGAAAAATTTCCGCCTTACACAGACGAATATCCTTCCGAACCGATGTTCATAACATAAATATCAGGAACAAGGACCTCATCACTCCTCCTGTATACAAAACAGTTATCTTTCAGAGATCTTTTACGTATAACATTTATAAATTATATAACTCTGTTCCTGTCGAATTCAAAAGCTTGAAACCTCAATTATTTAAAAAGCATATGTATTGCCTTCTATTGGAGAGCCAATCAATTTAGTGGAGCAGTTATCAGTGCTATCTATGGGAATGTTTTGATGGCATGAATTTCTTTTTAATTTCTTTTTAGTTTATAAAACATGTATATGTTTATTAATCTCGTGTTTTTATTGTCATACTTCATTACGGTTCTTAATTTTCAATATTTTTTTACATTTATTTCAAGGTTTAAGTGGTAGACCGGACGATGGCATTACCATCGAACCGTCATCACATCCAGAGTAATATACTTTCTGATCATTTATTGTGCAGCTGCCTATTCCGGGCCATCGCATTTCGCTTATGCCCATGGTGTCGATTTCACGATTATTCATTTCTTGAATGGCGTTATAGATTTTTCCTGCTTGGAACATGGTCTTGACGTTCTATGTACCTATTTTAAGAACCCTCTGGTTCATTTTAAGAGTTGCTCTCTTACAGGGATTTCGCTGGCTGAGACCTGGGAAGCCCTGTTTAATATTGTGTGCTCTTCCCCTGCCGGATCTTGGTTTCCTAATCCATGATCAGTAACTGCTGCCTTATGTCATCCTCTGTAGTTGTATAGGAACCATTAATTTCCATATGGGAAAGTTGCTTTCCATACTAGGGTATGTTGCTGGCTTTTGTCCGCCCCGGGTATTCGATTTCCCCGGTACTTACCATATCTGGTAGGCGATCCCCTATCCGCCACCTGGGGAGGCGCCCGATGGGGGGCCAGTAACCCCTCACGGGACAAAACCTAACCTACGAACCTCGAATTTGACAAAGACTGACAATACACTTCAGTACTGCCAATACACTTCAGTACTGCCAAACGTATATCACAAATAATAGGCGACTAATTTTAAATTTATTTCGCGACATATTCTGACTGCGCTAACTATTTAGGCACAAGAATTACTACTGTAAGATAAGACGTCGTATATCACACGTGAGCGAAATGCCATTATAAGCTCGTGAGAAATTGTATCGCTCGTGCTGGGGCACTCGCGATTAAAAATTCTCACTCGCAAATAATGATGCATTTCTCTCACTTATAATGTAATCATATTACTTGGTTGTGTACTAGTTCCCACGGCAACGTATTTGTATTTTGTAAGTTGCTATGGATTATTGACTACTTGATTCACTAGTGAATGAAGTAACACTTTGTCCATCTTCATCATTAAAATGTTGCTTTACCATGAAGATTTGCACAGATACAATACTGCTTTATAAATAGGTATTGGGAAAATAAGATTACTTCACTACCATAGCCAAATTCTCCTGAGAAAGTATATGGAAACAGATAACAAAAACGTGAGTGTATATAAATAAATGTACGCACATCTCCGCTGCAGAGAATCTTACTGGACAAACGCTCCAAAAAAGCAACGACTTTAAATATTTCCAACAATTTCAACACTTTCGACTACAACATATTTTTTAAAATGTATGTATGCCTAATCTTTTTATTGAACAGTATTCAATTACCAGATACATATATGGAAGTATAGTCTATTTTTTTGCTTTATGATTCAGAGCAGGCTTTGCATTTGCATTTTTGTAACAGTGTAGGTAGTTAGTGACAAAGGAAAAAACACTAGTTATGTCAAAAACCATTAGAACTGTCAATGTGTTAACTTATAAGCACTATTACACTTAATAAGAGCTAAAATTACTGAACCATTAACATTAAATAAGGTATTGCTCTATTTTAAGTACGTTTATTTAAGCGCGATTGATATCTAACTGTACAGAAACGCCATAAAATTTCTAGTGTAAAAATAAATATATTATTAATAATTTGCTGATGATATTTGTTTGTAGAACTGTGTTGTACAAGTTATTATTTATGCTACACATATAACACGCATTTCAAAATAAAGAGATAATACAAAATACTCTGGTAGAACCTTTTTCAGAGATATAATTTACCAGAATTTAGATGGATACACTTCAGGATAATCATCCAGAATCTGATTCAGAAGAGGAATACAACTCGTCTTCCGATTCTGTATCAGATTCTTCCAACCTAATAATAACAGGAGGTATATCATCCACACTAATTTAACAATGTGCTTTGCCCAGTTCACAGTGTTCAACGTTTTTTCCCATATGTTTGCTGTACACAGTGATAGAGATTTAAGCCATAAATTAGCAATTATGTCTTTTGAGGGAGGCTGAGAATTTATGTCCTTATTATAATGGTTCTTACATAAACTCCATGCCAATTCAATTGGATTGTATTGACAGTGGTATGGAGGTAATCTAAGAACTTCATGCCCATGTCGTTTTTTGTCAATTAGTATTGCTTTTGGTCAATATGTAAAGTAAAATTAAACACCCATAATTGTCGCTTTATTATTTTGTCATCAAACTGTACGTCACTTTTAATTAACCATTCCTGTATTTGTAGTTTATTGGACGAGAAATTGGGTGGTTTATCGATAAGAACCGAATTATATGGTGCATTATCCATAATTAACACACATTTTCCATTCAGTTTGGCCAAAGCAGGGATTAACTGTTTTTCAACATTGCCTAACAATGTCACCATTGATACACTTATGATAGCTTCTGTCATTATTGTCTGAGTCCAACAGTAAGTCACATCCTGGTAAAGTTTCATCCAAAAACATGAAAATACATTTTTCACTATAATTTCGAAATTGTAAATATTTCCTTTAAAAGGCAATCCGCCGAAATGATATGACTCTTCTCACACAACTTTCTTCCGTTCACAATTTTGTATTTATATCCCATATTTGTTAATGTGTAGTATAATTTTAAACGACTCCCAGTATAATTCAGTTCCTCCCTTACACACGGCAATAAATTATCGAAAGTAAAAAATTCCAAATTTTCTTCTTCCTTTTCTTTATTCATATTATCATTCGGTTATTGCTGGAGTTGTGATTTTGCTTCGTTTCGATTTCTGTGTTGCATTCGAAATCTAGCATTATAAGATATTGTTAGAAATATTATATCTGTTTAATTATTAATACTTACATCGAAGATTTGACTAATTCTTCAGATGATGGCTGTTTCACTTAAGTTACCATTGATATCTTTTATATTAGTAGAACGGCGTTTTATAGCCTCTTTGGTTTTACTATTACCTAATACTGATTTTTCGTGGCATTTTAAAAGATTTGCTGAAGTGTCAACTTGACAATCCCGGCGACCTGGATTTTGACATTAGTTATATTTTGTAACTAAACTGTTGTACACTGCTAAAATAATATAAATGCAAAGCCTGCTCTGAATCATAAAGCAAAAAAATAGACTATATAAGGTCTGCACACTTACTTGGGTGCCTGCATGTCTTCAGCTATGAACTTGAATCTAGCCCGAAATTTCTATGAAAATGTGCTTCAAAAGTTGGGCGTTATGACCAAAGTTGAAGTTGGGCGTTTTGACAAATATCAAATTTGGCCGTTATGACCCAGGTGGGCGTTGTGACCAGAATCAAAATTGGGCGTTGTGACCAGAATCAAAAGTGGGCGTTGTGACCAAGTTGGGCGTTCTGACCAAAATCGAAATTGGGCGTTATGACCAAGTTCGGTGTTGTGACCAAAATCGAAGTTGGACGTTATGACACAAATGGTGGTTTCAGTGGCGTCGATAGCTCTCTCCTATAACAGTTGTGACCAAGTTGGGCGTTGTGACCAAAATCAAAATTGGGCGTTGTGACCAGAATCGAAGTTAGACGTTATGACCAAATTCTGAGTTGGGGTTTGTTACCAGTGGGCGTTGTGTCCTAAACCCGTTAATTACATCTCAGACTTGCTTTGCAATTGATATATTTTGTATATTAGTGTTTTTTGTGTTAATTATTAAAAATATGTGCTGTATGAAGGGCCATTTATGCGTTGATCTTACTTTGTTTAACTGTTTTTGTTTTATTTTGATTTAGTGATAAATTCCAAACAATTAAATCGTTAACAACTGGCTATATATGTTCTCCCCTATTATTAAACCTTAAATTCAAACCCATGAGAAATGGTTATGATTACAAACATTTCAACTAATACCTAGATATGTATTTTACATCAATTTAGTTGAAGTGCAATTATTTTTTAAAAATATTTCAAATAAACATCAGTTGATTAACATGTTCGAAATTTACCAGTTAACGCTCGACAGTGCTATGCATTACATTAGATTTTTGATAATACCCAATAAAGAAATATATAACTGGGCTTTGTTTGCTTTTCAGCAATTTACATGAAGAACTCTGAAAACGTGATATATTTTACTTTGGTTAATACAGATTATTATTATTATTAAATACAAAAGTAATAATCATAAATTTAACCATAATAGTTTTCATGTGTTTTTTCGTATGCCCCATAAAACCTGCAAGTCGTTCCTTCTCATTGTCGGTAATATTCATAACCTGAACAACCGTTGAAATTTGTTTTCTTAAACAGGTAACAGTAAATAGATCTTTATTTTTTACTCCGGATTGTGTAGCTAATGTTTTTAATATATTGTATCCATTTAACCACCTGTTTTACGTGTTGGATTGGCAAATAAGTACTCATTACTTTTTGGGACGCATTTTTCTCTTTCTGGTATGATTTGGGAAAGAGTATTGCAACAGGTTTACTTCTTTTCCTCCGGTTATAACTCTTTTAAAACTCTTAGTATTTTCTCAATTAACTGAGTGACTCGAGAAATTCTTCTTGTTGAGTATCTTTCCTATTAGAATTGTATGCTTTAACGGTTAAGTATGGAGCTTCACAATACGTTTCCTATTCAACAAAACGGTTAAAACAAGCAAGTCTTCTGTACTCCTTCTTAATTTTATACCTTTTTGGATATTTTTATTCGCTTCTTCCGCTTGAGGCAAAACATATTCCTGAAACTGAATTAAATCCCTAGTAAGTGGCAACATTTTCGGTTTCTCCCACCTTGATTCGCTTCCGAATTCCAGTGATTGATAACAAATTCTCGTAGTCTTTTAATATTTCTTAACGTTATTTATGGCTGCGAACACTCAATAAAAGGACATTTCTCCATAATTAGTTTTTTTGCGGTATCGCATATTTGCCTAAGGTTGGCACCCCTATGCAATGCTATCAGTTTTATATGTGCGAGTATTTGCATCATATCCGCTGATGATTTTAGTTGCTGCAACTATAGCATTGAACAGTTCTGGTTTTAAAACAGCAAGCATACGTTTTACACCAGTGGTTTTCTTTAATTGTATTAGGAGTATTCCTAGTTCTCGCATCTTATTCGAAATTACAGTTTTCATTTGTGTGCGTTTGTGTTCTCCCAAAATTGTTTCTGCAGAGCTACAAATTCATACATCGTTCATAGCCATCTTAGATATATCATCTACCCACATAATAGTGAACACCTCCTTTTTAAGTGTAATTTAGAATTATTACCAGAACAGATAATCATCAGTTGAGATGTACTTAAGTGATTTTCACGTCTGATATTTTTTATGGACGCATAGAACACTTTTTTCTATGCCTTCGAAGCTAACTTCTCTTAAAATCAATCGGAACATGCAACATAATTTTCTTTCTTATCTTCTGCAATTTTGTCGGTTTTTTCTTTTGCTCGTCGTACACGTACAGGTCGTACTAAATTTTGTTGTGCAGTATGCAAGTAATTCCCTTGTTTTCGTAGTGCATTCAGCAATACCTCTCTCTTGCTGTGTTTTAAAGGTTGAGCGAGTAACTCTCGCACAACCCCTTTATCTTTATAGCTGCGTGCTAAATGTCTCCCAAAATGAGTTACTTCACATAGCAGTACGAGCAGTAACTTGTTTTTAACCAATGTCTTAAGTCTCTAGTACACTCTACAGTGATTCTATCTGAGTTTCTCTAAGAATAGCTAAATTACTACAAGAGCAATTCAGTTAAAATTGAGTTGTTATTAAAAACAAAAAGAGATTTAAAATTAAGACACATGTATTTTTCATTTATCGCGACCCCGCACCGAACAGAGATTAAGTCCTTGTGCATAGAGATTGATTGAACTTTTGTTATCATTTTATATACGATTTTGTACGTAGTCAACTGTGTTTGAGCGTTTACTTGTCACAAATTCAATTTTTTCCTTACCAGAAACAGTGTTAACAATGAACGCGGAAATAATTACTAACGTCTTCTGGTGGAATTTTGCACTTTCAGTTGGTTCCTGAAACGGTTGATGCAAGACTGTATTCTGAATAACTCGATAGAATCTACCCGGTATGATGTGCTGGTTACCTCGGAATAATCGTTTGTTGCAGCATAGTAATGTCCCTACCCATAGATTCGGTTTGGTACAGGATACACTTAGAAATTTGAAATGGTTGTAAGTTATACCTCGCCCACTTTATTCCCCGACCTTATTCCGTCCGATATGGCTTATTCCCTTCCATGGTTCATCGTTTACGCGGCAGACTATTTGGGAATTTCGAAAACAACGAGAATGGGTGTAGAGAATTTGGCCCGAAAGAACCACAACACTAAGTATCGTGACCAAATTCAATTACTGGTCTAAAGATGAATGAGGTTACTGATAATAATAGTTTACATTTTGAAGAATAAATATTTTTTCGTTCGTCGAATGTTTTCTTTCTAATAATTACGACGTTATGCACAAAAATTTATGGGAAAATCGTACGACACTCATAAATGACCAATAGAAAAATTAGTTCACGAGCCGTAACCAAGACAACAACAAAATTTCTTGGAATTTTTTTGTAGGTAGACCACATAATTGTGAGGGTTCGTGTCGTTACGATTTTCTTACCGAATTTGCATTCGAGCATTAAATTCATATCCGAAATTATTTTTCGTGCATTTCAACAACGTCCTAATTTGCCCTCGCGTCGCAAATTAATAAGACGTTTTTGGAACGCACTAAAAAAAAATTCCGGAAAGAATTCATGCTCTTATGAGATTATATGTGACAATTTCATATCATAGCGACACAAAAAAGTGAAGTTGGGTTTACGGTAGTGATGGGCCTATCCGGAATGAATAATCGGAAAGTTTCCGATTGTTCAAAAAATCGGAAGGTTCCGATTATTTCGGAACGTTTCGAACTTTTCGGAATTCGATTATTTTACTGTTCGGTGCACAAAATTCGGAATTCGATTATTTTACTATTCGGTATACAAAATGAGAAAACGAAATGCCAATTTGAACTGAACGGAATACGGAATGTTGTGTTGACTCAGTTGACTGCTATATGCTGGCACTAATGGCAGTGGTATTTCGTAGATTAATTATTAGATAGTACACCTTACAGACTCCAAATTCATGTATTGTTTTATACTATCTATTATGTACTCTATGTGCCATTAAACTTTAAAATATCACTACCATTTTCCGAAAGTGTATTAAGGTAACTACTGTAATCATTTGAAAAAATATTTTATTTCCTCACATCCCACTGTGCGACTCAAACTCATAAATTGTTTTACTGGCCGTCCTATAAACCCAAACAATAGATGCCAACGCAGATAAGGGCTTACGGCGCAACGGCGAGTGCTCGCATCGCAAATTTGGACGCACTTCATCTTCCTTCCGCTTGTTGTTGTTTCGCTCGTTTTCCCTTGCTTGCATTTACGGAATGTAAAATAATCGGATAATATTCCGATTTTATAAACATTCCGAAATGGAACATTCCGATTATTGAAATCATCCGATTATGCCCATCACTAGTTTGCGGCGGCAACGAAGTCTCTCTCATTTCTCGAATTCCAGCAGCACTACTCGATATTTGTTTTGTCTAAATATCCAGTAGTTTTAATTCCGGGGTTGACCTCACGGATTTTATACTGAAGACGGTATATCCACCCAACGGCTGTACTAATTCACGCCGGACAAAACTCGAGTTCTCATTCCGCATAATAACAAAAAACGTAATTTCAACACAAACTGCTTCTTTAAGATACACGCGGTTACGAAGATAGTCAATTAGACTTCTTTTGTAAAATACTATACAGTGAAATGAAAATTTTTAGATTATTAGGTTTTCAAGAATTTAATATTTAATTTAATTTGGTTAGAAGGATAACCTATTTTCTGATTTTATAGAAATTGTTGAGCCAGTCTGTAGAAGAGGCGTAGTTTTCGAATCGTATAAAATTAAAACAACTTTGGCATTTTATTTACTTCGGGGAGGGGGGTCAATTACAACAAATGAGCTAAAAAATGTATTATTTTTTTCCATATAAAATTGGCGCATATAGGGAACACTAAACTCTTTCAGTCGTCCTTCCATTTGAACATTTCACAATATCTAACGATATAATCGAGGACTAACTGGCAACTAACAGTTGTTCAGCTGTGTTCATAAGAATGAATATTTCTTAAATGCACGCGGAACATATGTTGTGATTTATTTTTATTTATAGTTCACTTAATCAAGTACAGATCGATAGCAACAATGAAGTAACAAATATTAATTTAGGTTTTATATTAAAAAAATATAAGTTTTAGTACTTTTTAAACTTAATGACTGTGATTTTTATGCAATAAGAGTAAGCTAACCTAATAATATAATATTCCGGAAATATAAATTCTTAAATGTAGTAATGGCTAAACTTTATTTGTATTATAAAAATCTGACGTGTTCTTTATTATTTTCCGGCATTTTCATTCATTAATTTTGAAATTATTAGTAAAATTATCAATATTCTTAATAAATGAGATATATAGAGCTACTATTATATCGTGGCTGAAAATAGTTTTAACATTGAAAATGTTTAACGAATTGGAGATGTGTCGCTAGTACGGTTCTCTTTTAGCGTTTTGTGTGACGCTTGGAAAATGCGCAGTTTTCGCTAATTTTTGGAAGTTGTACGTATTGCAGGTGAATATTGTTGGTGTCATTTTGAAGATCTCGTCAAGGGCTAACTTTCTGGAGAGGTTGTGAAAATGTAAGATTCGAGGGGGCGAAACTACGGAGGTTAAAACGATTTTTTGGACACGAAAGCGTTCGGTGCTGTTACATCGCATACTTTTTGAAAGATCCAAATGTGATTTGGGGCTAATTGGAAAGAGGATGAACCAACACTCATCGTACTGGCTGGTTTTTGGGGTCTGCGATGCACGGGGGCTAAGTGACAGGGGTAGAAAGCTGAGGTGCATTTGTAGCAAATTGGATGTTAGCATAAACAGGGGGAAAGAAAAAATGTCCAATTTTGTTTTTGCCAGGATGTGGATGAATCTGAGTTTTTAAAAAAATTGCGGCTCAGGTTGATTTAAGGATTTCAAAATGGGGAAACCGTTATAATTATCAGAAAAATTGTAAAATTAATATTTGTGTGAAATGCGCTGTTTGGGGGCCTTCTACTCGTCAATTGTATTTTTTAAGAGAATTCGGAATGTGGGCATTTTGCGGCCCTGGTAGATTTGGGGGTTTCAAAATGGATAAACCGTTATAATTATCAGAAAAACTTTAAAACTAATATTTGTGTGAAATTCGCTGTTTGGAAACTTTCTACCCAGCGATATCCGGGATGTGGGACTTTTACAGCCCAGGTTCATTTGGGGGTTGCAAAATTGGGAAAACGATTTAATTATCAGAAACACCTTAAAATCAATATTTGTGTGAAATTCGTTGTTTGGAGACTTTCTGCAGGTCGATATTCGCGATGTGGTAGTTTTGCGGCCCTGTTGCATTTGGGGGCTGCAAAATCGGGAAAAGGTTAGAATTAATAAAATAACCCTAAAATCAATATTTGTGTGATTTTTGCTATTTGGAGATTTTTTGCTGTTTGGAGATTTTCTGCTGGTCAATTGTATTTTTTAAGAGAATTAAAAATGTGGGAATTTTGTGGCCCCGGTGGATTTGGGGGTTGCAAAATGGGGAAAACGATATAATTATCAGAAAAACCTTTAAATCAATATTTGTGTAAAATTCGCTGTTTGGAATTTTTCTACTGGTTGATTGTATTTTTTAAGGGAGTTCGAGATGTGGTTGTGAGGTGGGGATTACCTTATTTTCTCAATTTTTAAATAAGGAAAATGTGCATTTTTGTTCTGTCCCTGTGTGAAATTGTAAATTTGCAAGTAAATAGTAAATAGCGTGTCGAATTGTATTTTACTCTAACATGAATAATAATACGTGAGTTAAGGTCCTTGCCGCGCTGCACTTGTTCGCAGAATGGTAGTTGCCACTGGTAAGGTTGGGACGTTAGTGTCAGCTGTTTGAACTAAACTTAATGCACGATTGTGTAGTAGAAAAAATTGATGGGGACTTACTATAAATGCATATACATATGTATATGTACGGAAAATGCAAAGTTTCTTAGTTTGTACATTGTAAAAGCTCCCCAAACAAAAAATCCCTTTAAAATATATTTATTGAACAATTACCACAAAACTAAAGATACATATCGACTAAACAACGCAAAGGTTTATTCACATCTAATCCCTTTTTCACACTGCCCTGTTCCTCCTAATAAAAGTGTCTTCGCTCCAGTTCTTATATTTGCTACTAAAGCACGTTTCATGAGTAACTAAAGTAAACTATGAACAATAATATGTGAAGCCGCCGCGCCAATCGGATGGCTTGTAATGCTCGGAACTACTCTAAAACAGCTAATAAATGTAATAATAATAATGGCTCATATAAGCAATACATCTTCTAAAGTTATATAAAAAATTTGAATGTAATATCGAATTCAACATCTTTATCTAATTGCAAATTAATATTAAAGTGTACAAGATGCTGAAAATGTTCAAAACTGTAGTATTTACGTATTATTTATTAATGATCAGCTATGCAGTATAACTTCGCAGTAACGTTTCGCGTGGCGTATAATAAACAATAATTATACAGATGTGAACAATTTTAAAACTTTTTTTATTTCTAGGCCCCATAAAGGCATCTATCGAGGGCCCTACCACTCGATCGTTACAATAATGGTCTGGGGCTAAATAGTTTTGCACATTAGCGCCCCAGCAGAAATAGGGAAAATAATTGGGGGCCATATCTGATCCTCAGGCAAATTTCCACACCATCTGTTATACTCGTAATCAATGCAATTATGTGTTGCAATGTCCCTTACCTTCAGATCTTCTAAAACTGTGTTATTTGTAAGGTCATTAAACAAGCGCTGTCGCATCCTGCCAAATAAATTCTGCAAGAATTGTAGCCTGTTGATCCGTCCCGACTTTGTTATTGTACCGTCTACACCTTTAAAGATTCCGTTTTGAATGGCCTCTGAAACATCTTTTTATTTTTCACCAGGTTCAGCTTTCAGGCTTTCGAGAATCCCAATAGTTCCACACATCTCCGATTGAGCGCGCGTGAGAGTTGTTTTCCTGGATTGAAGCATGCAAGATAACATTCCTAGTTCACAGGGAACGTCGTAGAAGAGTCCAAGTTCTTGAAAGGAAGAGGAAGGTTCTAATTTCCTTTTTAGCCCAATTGCTGTGGCACCACGAGTTTGACTAACGTGTGCATGCATCCCCGGATAGTTGTTCCATACAGCTTTTACAGTCCTGAAACTGCTTGCAGACCAACATACATTCAAGATACGACCTATTTTCTTCATTTTAATGCCTACCTCCATACAAGCTTCTTCCAAGCCCCTCGAGTTCTTAGGGCTTTGATGATAATAAGCGTAGAGTTTGTCCATGAAACTCTGGAAACGGGAAACACCAGTACAATCTTTTAAGACGTCATTCACTGAAAGTTCGACGCGATGACATAAACTATACCATACAAAAAGGTGTGGATCTCCTTACATAGTTTTGCAGCGACTCCAGATTTCTTCCCCGTCATCACACTCGCACCATCGCTTGGAAACGCAATCCAATTCTTCAGTGCGAAAGACTTTAATATTCTTAGACGTTCTAAGTACGATCAAAGGGCTTTCTCAATAGTTTCTGCATCTTATCCATTCAGCTCAATCAAATCTAAGACTGCTACAATGGGAGCCTCTGCATCAAAATATGACGAGAAACGTATACAATCAGAGTGCACCTGGTGCTTAGCATGGTTGATTCATCCACCATTATAATAAATTTTGAGTCTGACTGTACAAGGCGCGAAATGAGTCAATTGCGCATCTCCTTTGCTATGACATTTACCATTCGCGTGACAGTTATTCGGCTATGTAAGGAAGATCCCATATCCGATCCGTTGATTTGCTGGAGTTCAACAAGTTCTTCAAATTGCAGGAAGGGGCGGTGATTCTTTGCGGTACAATACACTGTTTCAAAAATTCGCACGTTGGCGTCCATTACTTTTTCAGATACATATTCGAACATCTTATCCAAACATTTTTCTTCGCCCTTCTTCAAGATGTTCTCTACAAACATGTGAGGTTTGCTTTCCGAGTGCTGTTTGATTTTAGTTCTCAAAGAAGCTAATTGATTATTTCTTTCACTTCCAGCAGCCATTATTTTAAAGTTACCCACTCAAACGAGATTCGAACTTTACCATCGGCATTGGATTTTTGAAATTGAATGCTATGTTTTACTTTGATGCAAGCACTACATCCTAGTTTGCTATCCTTGCAATCATCATGGGTATTTTATCTGAAACTTTGTCGCCTGTTGACTAGTCCACAACGAAGGCCAACTTTTGGATGTTTCTAAAATTTCCTGATCATGACGAAGAGCACAATTGCCCTCCTTGTGACAACAAGGATGGACCAGCACTAGCAGCATTGATATTAGCCGCGCATTTACTTTTCTTTCTGAATTTGTTAAATAAAACTGATTAACTCACTCACGCACTACAAAGTACACAATGTATTCAATAAGAACGAGCACATACACCTATCATAAGCGTTATTATTCAACTGTTCAACGGCAACCCACTAGCGCCAGTGGGCAACGCCGACCCGACAAGTCGCAATCTGCGCATGCCTCCCGCATCTCTCCTATCATACACGCCCGATCAACATGCAGACCAAGGCTGCCAGTCTTTGTAGAATTTATCGCACCACTCATTTGAATGCAGGTTCGTGCACGCTTAAAAGTGAAAGTGAAAGGGGGCAAGCAAGCGGCTGCAAGCACGCTAGGAGGGAGACCTATAATACCCATTTTTCATTCTTAATACACCCTTCACTGCTACTCGAAAGATAAAGTGGTGGGATAAATCCTACAAACACTAGCAGCCTTGGAGTATACCCTATAGAAACACCACTGGATATACCGTATATCTATTTCAATGGAGGTATTATTTGGAATCGAACGTTACACATTTGGTTGGTAAAACATCTACCACGCTCCAAATTTTCAACGATCTCTTTTAGTATTTCTATGGTGAATAACGCATGTCTGAAACACTTTCCAATAAGCTCACCTAAACGTATCTAGTACAGGTGATTACTTTTTAGTACGTTGGACAGCAAATTAAAGATTAAAATATAAACAATTTTTATTTTATGTTATTTTATTTATTTCGCACTCATCCAACAGCTGTTAGGGCCAATCTAGGCGTCGCTGTGCATTTATGGGGACTTCCAACCCCACTAACGACTGTCATGATGTTGTTATGACGGCCGGGACCAACTATTTCCGTGACATCCGTATCACGAGGCGCCGAGAGATGCATCAAAACGAAATTAGCATAATGTGCATTGCTGCCTGTACATGTGCATAAAATAATAAAAGTACGTTTTACCTTATTATTGTATGAATCAGACAATTTTGAGATAATGCTGATAATTCCACAATTAGAGCATAAAGAAAATATTTCATTTTTCATTTGGAGAGGAATTATAACGATTAACATCAGTTGGGTATGGTTCACAAATACCAACACTGGATTCAATTTTGGGTTTTGAATTTATAATTCTTAGTTACTTTTGAAGAAATTCCTGTCTCCAAGTCAGTAATACTTGATTTACATCCAGGTATAAAATTATCAGTGGATCCCGGGCTAAAATCCGAGACAGAGCATTTCCATCGATTCATGTGCCAATAATAAGTGGTTAATTACGTGTATAGCTCATGTACATTTTCCAAAAGAACCTGAAAGCTTAAAAAACTACCTATAAAATGTTTAACAGGTATAAAGAAGCTTGATTTTAAATACGTAAAGCAAGAAATTCGGACTTTGTGTATTAATATTCTAATATTATATCCTTAGACGCAGTGCAGGTAACACGTATCGAAAACCGTTCTAGACAGTACTCAGTGATCTAAGCAAATTTACAAAAATTTAAAGTTGTTAATATGGTGATATGGTCGGTTTAATACTCTTAGATTATTCTAAGGCGCTTGACATGATCAATCATGAGCTTTTACTTGCATTCGTCACCATATAGGAGCTGATGGCAGTGCTTTGCACTTTTTTAATAGTTACCTCTCTGGTAGAATACAAACGGTCAAAATTTACAAACATCATCTCACAATCTAGACAAGTCACGTGTGGTGTGCCTCAAGGATCAATTCTGGGCCCCACCCTTTTTGCTATATTTACTTCTAACTTTTTTAGCTCCATTAATTTTTCTAAATACCATTTTTATGCTGATGGTACTCAGCTTTATCTTAATTTCTCACCGAGCTCTTATAAATAGAGATCTCAAGAATCTAATAACTTACTCTAATGACCACTGCCTTAAAATAAATCCTGTGAAATCATGCTTTATATTTGGAAATCGCAATCTAAAATCAACTATCGGGACTGAATAAATCTTGTTGTGAATGGTAAACGGATTGCACCAGTTGCGGCAGCTAGGAATTCTTGGTTATATTTGGATAACAACCTTCCTTTTAAAACCCATATTACTAAGCTAATCCAAAAAGCATATTCCAATCTAAAACTTTTATTACGCTAATAAACATCTCTTAAATGTTAATCTAAAAATTATGCTTTGTGATACTTTGGTTCCATCTCACTTCAATTTTTGCAATCAGACGGTAAATGTCTAGATCGGATTGATAGAAACCGGATACAACGCGTTCAAAATTCATACGGTTTATCTATGACATTAAAAGAAAAGATAAAATTTCTTACAAACTGGCAGATGCAAATTGGTTGAATATGGCAAATAGACGTAACTTGCAAGCAGGATGCTTGTATTACAAAATTATCAACAAGAAGGTCCCTGCTTATCTTTTTGAACGTTTAAGCTTTCGTACTGACGTGCACAATTTGAATTTAAGGTACAGGGTTTATAGACTCCTGCAACGCACAAGACTGTACTCTTTGAGAGATCCTTTTCTTATAATATAGTTTCTGAGTTCAATAGTAGGCTCCACAGCATTAAAGCAACTTCTCTACAAGCCTTTAAAAATAAGTTAAGGCATCTGTTGCAGTCAGAGCAGTAAATACACTTTACTCTGTTATTACCTATGTTTGGCATGTGCTAAATTGCTAGATTGTTTTATTTTATATCATCCGCTGGAATACAGGTTCGCGAGGAAGAGCAGAAGGCACT
>CALNHX010010854.1:0-36782 GCA_940337035.1 Agriotes lineatus | reverse complement strand
ACCCAGCTCACACCAATACACATTAAAAGTGTAATAAAAATTTAAAGTTAAAAAAAAACGTTAAAGCCGTTTTTGAAAAAATCGAAAAAAACTGAAAAATCACACCAGTAAACACCTACTTCCGGTTATGCGATTTGCTTCAAAAGCTTGCTGTCGCATCTACATAGTACACAAAACTTATATATGAAGTTTCAACCCCATACCTCTTTCCGTTTTTGAGATATTATGTTCACAGACGGACACACAGACAGACAGACCAATGAAAAACAATGTTTTTTGGGATCAGGGGACTCTAAAACGTGAAGATCTGTTGAAAACTCAATTTTGAATTTTTGGGGTGAATCGAATACTTCCTTTATTGTAAAAGGAAGTAAAAAACAAGAGAAGCCCATTTTAGAAGTATTCAACTAGAAAATCAACTAGCTCACACCAATACACATTAAAAATGTAATAAAAATGTAAAGTTTGAAAAAAATCGTTAGAGCCGTTTTTGTAAAAATCGAAAAAAACTGAAAAATCACAAAAGTAAACACCTACTTCCGGTTATGCGATTTTTTTCGAAAGCTTGCTGTCTCATGTACATAGTACACGAAACTTATATATGAAGTTTCAACGCCATACCTCTTTTCATTTTTGAGATATTCTGTTCACAGACAGACAGACAGACAGACACAGACAGACCAATGGAAAAAAATGTTTTTCGGGATCAGGGGACTCTAAAACGTGAAGATCTGTTGAAAACTCAATTTCGAATTTTTGGGGTGAATCCAATACGTCCTCGTAAAGGAACTAAAAATACACTTTAAATAGAACACTATAGAAATAATATAACAAACGCAAATATTTTTAAAGAAAATTTTATTCAGACGCATTTGAAAATCTTCTAATTTATCTAATGTTTGTATTGAGTTATGACCTTTACATTTCTTGAGGTTTCCAGAAGCAAGGGGAAGTAGCTGCCAAACTATCCCCAACACCCTCCATTCTGAAACACAAAGAGCTTTATCTGGAATGGTTAGACTGTCACCGTGGTGAAACCGAGGATGTGCCTGTTGGCTGGAAACTCTTTTGTAAAAATCGCTGCTGGCTGATGAACACTTCCATGCTTTTATTACAGTTAAGGAAGTGGATTTTTCAGTGAATATTTGGCATGTTTGCTCCCTTGTGTTTCCGGAACCGAGACATTTATTCTCAAAGATTTGAAGGACACTCCTCGCAGTTAAGCTAGTTTTGAAGTGCAAATGATGCCAATTTGCTTTAGCCTAAAAAATAATAATGGCTAGATTATTTATTAATCCACAACAATCAATATCACATTAATTGACACATTCGTTTTTAAAATTAGTTAATTCCAACTCAGAGACTTTCCTCTGAAACTCCAACTCTAACGTTTTTTTCTGAAGTTCCAGTTCCAGTTTTTTTTGTCGGGAGAATCCAACTCTATCTCTCAAAGAGTTTCTTCTAAAACTCTAACTCTAACGTTTTCTTCTGATTTCTTGTAAGTACCATTTCGTTCTAAAGTTCAATCATTCGCAATCGTATTTTATGCTCTTGTTTATTTGGGTACTTCTATTCGTTCAAATAGATCGTCGTCCTGAATCTACATATATTATTTTTAGTAATTTTTTTAATTTTATTTTTTATTTTATTCCGCACTCCGCCAACAGCCGTTAGGCCAATTATAGGCGTCAGTTATAATTCATAAACAGTTAAAGTTCTCACCATTACTGCAAAACTGCATAAAACATTAACACCTTGAATAACCTATGACCTGTACTACACAGAGCAATACCTACACAATATAGGTAATACTTAATTGTCAACTATGCAGATCGCGACACTTAACCTCAACAAGCAAAAAGATACAGAGGAGGTGCGGGGTGTGGAACAGTAGGCTTTTGTGTTATGTGGCATCAAAAACCGATATTCTTGTCTGTGCCTGCGTGTTACAGCTTGTAAATCTCCTCACCCCGACCCGAAGGGGTAGTCCTCATCACTTTTGTGTTTCAAAATCACAGGCATCAGCTTTACTCCTGTAACTTATACAATGCAAGAAGGGGACATGACCACACACATATCCAGTTATTATTACAAAGTAATGGCAGATAATTAGTATAGTAATGTTCGTTTGGGACCAGGAAGTGACGTCACACGCCCATGCACGTGATGCCCTCTATGTGTTATGTTATATAGTTAGCGGTTCATAGTTAAACAAATTTCTATATACTTAACTGTTTGGTTCGTGTCTTAGCTAAACAGATTTCTACATACTTAACGGTTGGTTCGTGTCTTAACTAAACAGATTTCTTATATGCTGTAATGAGTTTTTTAAATGCCAAGAAAAATAAATTAATTTTGTAATTCTACATATTGAAGTGCCCTCTGTGTCGTATTTAGTAATTACCTTAAAATTAATAAAAGTGCTAGAAAACAGAACAAACGTTCAGTTGTTTAAAATGAACGAACCTTTGTGCTTTAACGATGATAGTTCCAATTGTTTTGGTTGGTGTTATGATAATAAAACTCTTAATTGGTTTGAACCTGAAGACCTACAGGCTCAAGAAGGTAATTGGAGTGTGATATTTGAAAATATTTTTAGCTTTTTGTTTTAAAATTAAACTCAAGCAACTGGTAGCTACATGGACACACCAGTTAGAAAAACATACTTTTCTTCAATTGGGGTGTGATGTGGAAAATGGGTTTATTTCGGTGGTGCAAATATTCTGCACAACTCAACCGAATCCTTTGTGTTTTAACATGGACGAATGGCGCTGTGTTTCTTCCATCAGGACGGAGAATTTATTGAACAAGTTTCAACAAGTTAATAATTATGAAAATAATTTAGAATATAATAAGGAATTTTTTATAGGTTGTGGTATTACAATTGAATTATCAAAGAAACCTAGTGAAATTCTATATGTTAAAATAAATCAGCAAAACAGTTCTATGCTATTTACTGCACACGGTTTATTTATGCTTTTTACTTGTAGAGATATAGTTGATTACAAACTAGATTTCTTTGGTGATAACACTATATACTGGGTATGTGATAACTTTGTACGACAAGTAGCTGACATTCTTCATAATGAAGATATTTCCGATAAAATAAGTATCCTGTGTAGAGATAAATTTTTATGCCGCAATATCAGAGCATTAGCGCAATATTGACGCTAACTAGCCATACAAGAGATTTTTCGTTTATAGCAGAAACTCTTAATCTGTTTCCCGATAAATTTATGATCGATGTTATGAACCAAATGTTAAAATAAAAACATGTTTACTCAACGTTGTTGTTTTATTACATGTAAATAAAATGCTACATTAAAGTCACGTGTAAAATAAAATACTATATCATCCACTTTACATTTTTAGTAGTTATCATTAACAGTTTCATCGATAGGTTGTATGTATGATTCTACCTGCTCATCGAGTGCTAATAATCTGGTTAAAACATCATTCAGTTGTTATAATATGAGTACTATAACTACACTGTGACACTGGATGGCATGTCCATCCGAAGCATGACGTAATCATCCCCTTAGGGGGTGAGTCAAGGTGACTGAAGAGTTTCTTGTAGGCTAAGAAGTACTTTTTGTGTCAACAATGCCCAGAAGGTTGTTGTAGGGGAGTAAGATTTTTTTTTTGTCGGCAATGACCAGAAGGTCTTAATGTTGTGGTTGTAGAAAAAGGTGTAGACAATGACCAGAAGAAGTTCTTGAATATTATAAATTAGCTAACGGTTAAAGCGTGTGTGTATTGTTGGCTGCCTAACCTAAGTGATTTATTTTAGATCGTAGTAGTCGTAGTGATTCATCTGAATTAGACTAGCTGAGCCTCTACTTACGTTACCTAAGAGTACTTTACTTGTAGTAGTTTTGTAAAAACCAACTATTTTTATAAGGCTCGGTGGTGTAGGGGTAACACACCCTGATCTGCGGGGCAGGGAGACCTAGGTTCGAATCCTAGTCGAGCTACTTTTTATACATTCAAATACACATATATTTTAAAATTTTTATTAAGTCCAATAATAGTTAATTGCAACAACATCACCATCTATTAACCGCCAAATAAATCGTATTATAGGTAGTTCGATATTTCGGCCCCACCACTGTTCGATTTCTTCGAGACCTCCGAATGGGGTTGGCGGTGTTGTGAAGACGGTGGTCTCCTGGAGCTGCTCGTTGCCAACCTCCGTCGTATAATCGACGGTGACTACGGCGTGGAGTTGACGAGGTGGTATTGGTAGCGGTTTTGTTGTTATAAACTCCACAAATTCATTATAAAAATGTGGAGAATCACAAAAAACACTAGCAGCAGAAGCAGACATGTTGTTGTAATATCTTCTCTGTTTTAAAATAGTCTTTATATACTAATACGTTCGATCATTAAAAATTGAAATCTGCAATACACAATTTACGTAATGAGAAATAAATTTTCCAAATTTGCATAATTGCATCATCCGAAATGCATTTTCAAGTAAACAGCATCTGCATAATGTAAAACATTTCCGTCGCAAATCCAAATTTGCATAATTGCATCATCCGAAATGCATTTTCAAGTAAACAGCATCTGCATAATGTAAAACATTTCCGTCGCAAACAAGCAATTAAAAAAATAATAGGTCGAGAACTACGTCAATTATTAAAATAATTACACTAGCCAACAGCAACTAAGCAAAAAACACATGAAGTTGCATCATGCAATCACGCGTCTTTAGTAATCACTAACGGAATAATTTTAAACAAAGATATCTTTATCAAGCAATTACAGTAGTTATTTCAAGGGTATAACTTTGAAAGAACTAAAGGACAACTATCACATATGGCGTTGCAACTTTAATAAGTTGAATTAAAAAGAACTCATAAAGTGTAGAAATATTTATTTCAAGTACTAACATTTGTACAAAATTTTATCAGTTTTATCTACACAGTTCAGGGTATCATACAAATTAATGCTATTGTTATTTGTTTTAGTTATACAAATTAACAAATTATAGAATTTTTATTACATTGGTCAAGGGACTATATTTAACTAAACGGTCGTGTAAAATAAGACAATATACAGATGTGTTTGCTGGTACATTAACATTTGTATCAAACTCTAATCTTATATCCACAGCACCATTTTTAATTGTTTCATTTTGTCTACTACAGTCAATTACCACTAGCGGAGCTTTATCTTTAAAGTCCATAGGTGTGAAGCATGGTTCTCGTTGATATTTATAATAATATGATGATTGAAATTGTGCAAACATTTCATATAGAATTGCCCATTTTTTCTGATTAAAGTTAACATTTAAATTATCGTAGGGATACATTTCTGAATTTAAGTATAATTTCATGTTTGTTAAATTACAGTGATCAAAGTGACTTGAATTCTTTGTTTTATCATTTTTTCTACCGGTTTGAAAACCAACGATAACAAATCGTGGTTTTTCAAGTTGATTAGTTGTTTTGACTGCCCATGTGTGTTTCATTGTTTGCTGTAACAGAGGAAATTCTTGGAGTTCCCAACTTCTGAATGCAATATCCAGGTCCACATCTTTTTCAATATATTTATAGAGTCGTAGTTTTTCAACATCTGCTGTTGCTATATGAGGAACTTTCCATACCACTTTATCTAAGATTACCTTTGGTTGTTTTTCTGCAGGATTAGTCGATTGAATAGCGTTTAAATCTGAATTACTACGAATAAGTACGAGTTCTTGTCTTATATTCATAATAACTTTTCTAAAGTCCTCAGCGAAACCAAGTAGCATTTTAAGCGGTATACAAACATTAAAATTACCATCTTCATCAATTAGTGAAGGGTTTGCTTGAGGAGACCATCCTGAATTTAGTAATCGTTTACTTTCATTATCCGTGTATGAAATGTAACCTTCATTGTTGAAGCTATTCCCGGATTTCTTACACGATCAATAACACTTCCTCCAATTTCATATCGAATTTCATCAAACAAAAATGTAATACCATTATTAACAAAACTCAATGTTCTACTAGCTTTGTTATCTCCATCAACCAATTTACCTTCGATGTAAAGATAACTCTGCGAAGGTAGAGTTATAAGATTTTGAGTTTGTATTGGTATTCTAATTTCATCGTTGTTATTAAAGGTTGTGGCTGCATACGGCTGATGAGTATGATATTCAGAATTAACAATAGAATTGTCTACAAGAACACGTTCTCCAATATTTAAAACGTTGAAACTCATTTTTGTTTATTTACGAATAAGAACTGGGAAAAATCTTTATTTTCTCGAATGGGTTTGCACTAACTCAAATCCCAATGACTGTAGGAACAGTTTATTCTCCGGTGTTATCTTCTTTAAGTTTATATGTCTACTGTTTGGTTTATCAATGTTTGCAGGTTTTATATCTTTGATCACTATAGGTGTTGTTGGATTTAAGAGTGATGAGTTGATATTGTATAGGAACACCATATTAGTGTTGTTTCAAATGCACTCTAACCGTCACCAATTCTTTCTTAAATTAACCAAATTACCGTGTTGATCAACAATTTTAATAATTATTTCATCAATATGACGTGTGCTGATTGGTAGATAGATGACGTTTTTTGGAACCTCAACGATTTTATACCCTGGCGGTACAGTGGGGTAGAACATGTGTAACATATGCACAGCTTTTTCGTTGTTGTACGAATTTGTAACTAAATTACATTCAATACATATTGCGTTAACTTTCTGTATGTCTATCGGGAAATCTGATGTATACCTTGTATTTTTGGGAATGAAACGTTTACCGAAACCTAGTAAGCTCCCGATGTTATTAGGTTTTGTAAAATCTATAACTTTGTTGCACTTTATTTCACATTTTAAGGTATTTAGGTTTGCCGATATAGATAAAAATGTTTTATCTTCAATTTCTTTTTCATGATCATTTATATGTTTTTTTAAATAATCTTCTATATTTTGAATTTCATAGGAACCTTCAGGAATTTCGATTACTTCTTTTCCATAATAAAACTTGTTGTTTGAATCATCCACATTTGCTATTGAATTTGAACTAACAAAATCAATGAGTCCTAAAACATGTTCCTTTTTGTCATTTAGCACTATCGGAGGATAAATTCTTGTTGAAAGAATTGAACTACGTGCAGAAACTGTAAATGTATATGACATGTTTACTTGAGAAATGTTATAAAGAGACTAAAACATACGTTATAAAGATAGGTAACTTATTTATTGTGTAAAAACGATATACATAAATGTCCACAATTATAACTATTATATGATTGATACACGTCATGATTATATGAAATATTACATTGACCGTTTGAATTTAGGTATTTAATTACTTCCCACGGTGGTCTTAGGTTACCATAACTATCAAAGTAAACTGCAGAATTTCCACATTTTTTATAAGCAGTCCAATGCGTACCTTCCCCATCTTCATCATCCAAATTTATTATACCAGTCTCATTTTTTTTTAAATTTTAACAGGTAAATTATTTCTCATAAATACTCCCCTAAAGTGTGGAATTTTTAACTTTTTCACAAGTTTTGATATATCAACGTTGGTTAATGGACGTTTAGGAAATGTTACCGATAGTTTTTTGTTAGGTGGCTTGGGCTTAAAAAAAGCCCCAAACCAGTTTTGTATGGTTTCAGATATAAACCTTTACCCATTGCTATGCTTTCCATTGTTGTATTGTGACGTTTTGTTTCTTGTAATTCTTGTTTTGCGGTTTTGGCTTCATTTATAGCTTTAGCAATACTTGCAGCACCTCCACCTATCGCTCCTAACGCACTTAAGCCAGCAAATAATGGTAGTAGAGGAAGAAAACCTCCAACTTTTTTTGAAATTCTTGGAATCGGTATGACACGAGGAGGTCTTATCCTTATTTGCTTTTTTATCTGTGCAGCTTTTTTTGCAGCCAATGAAAGTGCATCAGCTATTGTTTTGAGGTTTCTTCTCAATAAGGTATTTTTTAATTTGTTTGATAACTTCTTTTAGACTGATTGATTTTTTAGGTGCACGTTTTACATTTTTCTTTGATTTCTTTGAGTTTGTCATTTCAATGTTTTGTAATACAGTGTGGGTTGTTAACAGTTAACTTCTACCTGAATACTAACTTAAAATAGTAGTGTAGATCATATTTAAGATACTTTTTGATGTTTACTATAATCATTATAAGGTACATCATCATCATCTTCATAAACATAATCTATTTTACGTTTTTTATCTTTTTTATTAGATGAAGTCGTTAAATATTTTTTTCTTTTTAAAGGAGTAAGTTTTGGTCTTGCAGTTTTATTAATTATTGCATGTTTTAAATGTGGTTTTAGACGTTTTGCAGAAATGATTCCATCATCAGCATCATCAAAGTTTGCTTTTCTTTTTAAAGGAGTAAGTTTTGGTCTTGCAGTTTTATTAATTATTGCATGTTTTAAATGTGGTTTTAGACGTTTTGCAGAAATGATTCCATCATCAGCATCATCAAAGTTTGCTTTTCTCTTAAGCATTAAATTATGATCGACATCCATCGGTGTTGGTTGAGGTAGTGGTGGTAGTGCAGGTGGTGGTATTTTTTTGGGTGTAGTATCAATTTCAATTTCTTTTGGTTTCCTTTTTGTTTTTTTGTGTGTAGTATCAATTTCAATTTTTTTTCTCTTTACAGGTTTCTTTTTTGATTTTTTTATTTCGACATTGTTTGTATTCGGCTTCAGATCTATCAAAGAATATTCCATTGTTTTTAAACAATTTTCAGTTTCTTTCTTAATTTTTTCTACCGATTTCAAACATTTGTTCATTATTTTTATACAGTTATCCCTCTTTCTCTTTAAATTATTCCTGTATGCCATACCAACTTTTACTTTAGCTTTCATTGCTCCTGCAACACCTAATGCTGCCATTTTCTCGCCAAACTTAGCATTAGGTGATCGAAATCGTTCCATAGCCTTAGCAGCTAACACTTTATCAGCTGCATGTCTATTACTTAAACTTTTTTCGTTTGCGTATGCTATATCATGTTCTTTACAAGCCTCATCAAGTCCGTTAATGCCTCGATCACCTCTAGCTAACCTTTTGTCAAGCTTTGTACCTGGACCACAGTAATTGTAACCTGGTAGGTGAACTTCAAATGGCAGCTTATTTATAAGTGTGTTTAACAAACCTTTACCCGAAGATATTTTATTGTAACATTTCATTTTTTGTATTTGTACGTCTCTCTCTTATGATATCTACAAAACAACTAAATATAAATTTGGATTTACTCGTTGTTATAGTTATTTCAGTGTGAACCACGAAACAATGAAATTAGTAAAACAAAAGATAACTTTAAGTGTAAAAAATCATGATTTTGAGAAGGAAAAAGTATCGAAACATGGTTTCCTTCTACCATCAACTATACGATGCATAATAATTGGTCCTTCAAATTGTGGTAAAACAAATGTAATGCTTTGTTTAATAGAAGATGAGAATGGACTGAAATTTGAAAACATCTATATTTACTCTAAATCTCTGAATCAACCAAAGTATTTATATTTAAAAAAACTGATAAATTCTATAAAAGGAATAGGGTTTTATACATTCAGCAGCTGTGAAGATATTTTAGAACCTTCAGAAGCTAAACCAAATTCGATATTTATCTTTGACGATGTCGCTTGTCATAATCAAGAGAAAATTCGAGAATATTTTAGCATGGGCAGACACAATCACATAGATTCTTTTTATCTCTGTCAAACATATGCAAAAATTCCTAAGCACTTGATAAGAGATAACACTAACACTCTGATACTCTTCAAACAAGATGAACTAAATTTACGACACGTATTTAACGATCATGTTGGTACTGATATGAATTACGAAAACTTTAGAAACATCTGTTTAATATGCTGGCGAGAACCGTATGGATTTTTAAGTATTTTTAAAGACTGTAAAACCAACGAAGGTAGATACAGAAAGGGATTTGATTATTATATATACCTCGATTAACATAAAAAGAAAAATAGTAAGAAACGGATCTTCAAGCTGATATATCTGTTGACCTGTTCTAATACCTGTTTAAGCTGATGCAAAACCTGATTGATATAAAATGAATTCTAGTGATAAAAAAGTAAAGCAGCAGTTAATAGCCAAACGTAAAATCATTAAAAACAAATTTGATTTAATTAAACACGGTATGGTTATGCAAGAGAAAATATTTTCCCTATTACAAAACATTTAAAAACCATCGAGAGCAAGTTAGAGGATCCTGGAAAAAAAGGAAATAAAAATCATAAATTTCAATTTGAAGATGATAACTACTATAATGATGTGGATTATAAAGATGTGAATCGTAATTTGTATGGTATTAAAAATGAAGAGCTGCCAGTAATAGAAGGTGAACAAAGTAATATGTTATATAGAGAAACACCGCAAAAGAAGCGCTTGAAGAAATTAAATAATTCTTCTCCTTCTTCATCGTTCTCAGAATTAGGTTCTAAACAATCTATCGTAGAAAAAACTTTAGAGAATGAATCTGAAGATGAATATGAAGAAGCTCAAGCAACAGCAGCATCTAAACTCGCCGACAAGTCATTCTCAGATTATTTAGATCAATATGAACCTTTACCTAGAAAGTATATACATGAGATGATAATGGATGAAAACAACGAATTTGATCATAAGTATGGAATCAGACATGATGAAATTACAGAAAAGTTTTATATAGGTGATTCAATAGTTCATATAGATGGCTCTGACATAGTTGTAAAAGGAAAAAAGTATAAAGGAACACAAGGACTGTATGAATTATTATTTAAAAAACGTCCTGACAACTATACACTTAATGATAAAAATACATATAAAAAAATTGTCGACAAAACAAACGCAAACAGACGGTATTACAAAAGTACAAACCAAATTGATGGTAGTAAACTGGCAAAGTATAGAGAAATAATTGCACCTATAAGTGGAAAAGGGTTGTTGATGAAAGTAACCAATAACCCAATTGATTATATTCATTGGGACAATCCAAATGAACTTGTGGAAAGATTACGTTTACTAACTGCATCTCAAGAAGCTGGTCATACAGGACACCAAAACGAAATAAATTCGATCATCGAAGAATTAAAAGAAGCTAGAATCATTGTTTAAGTGTACAAGAAGATGACATCAAAGAAACTTAGTGCCCCGAAAATAAATAAACCAAACTATGTAACCGACGTGAAACGACAAGTTGTTGAAGAATTGCATAAAAATGCTCGAATTAATTTAAACGACGTAGGGTCATTATAAAATCGTTATATGATTTATTTCAAGCTGATCTTGTCGAAATGATTCCATATTCAAAGGAAAACAAAGGTTATAAATACATATTGGTTGTAATTAATTGTTTTTCAAAATTTGTATGGGCATTTCCTTTGAAAACCAAATCAGGTTTGGAGGTTGCAAGAGCAATGGAAAATGTTTTCAAAGCAGAAAAACCAAATAATTTACAAACAGATTTAGGAACAGAATGTTTTAATAAAGATTTTAAAAAAGTTTTACAAAAATTTCATGTACGTCATTACCACGTGTTCAGTGAGAAGAAAGCTTGTATCGTAGAAAGAGTTAACCGAACACTTAAAAATTTAATGTGGAAAGAATTTAGCTTACAGGGGAATTATGAATGGATAAATATGTTACCAAAAATTGTTGATAGATATAATAATACAAAACATAGAACAATAGGATTAAAACCAGAAGATGTTAATAAAAAAAACGAAAAGCACTTGTTACAAACAGTTTACAGTCACATAAAACAGGCCGATAAACATTCAAAGTTTAAAGTAGGTGACAATGTTCGTATATCCAAAATACGCGGAGTTTTTGATAAAAAATATTTGCCTAACTGGTCTACTGAAATATTTACAGTTAAGAAAATAAAATTAACAAACCCCACAACATATTTACTACAAGATATGAATAATATAGATATTCAAGGTGGGTTCTATGATCAGCAATTGCAAAAGGTTAAATATAGCGATGTTTATTTGGTTGAAAAAGTTTTAAAACGTAATAAAAATAAAGTATTTGTTAAATGGTTAGGATTTAGCGAGAAGCATAATAGTTGGATAGACAAAAATAACATCGCATAACGTAATAATTATTTTTATAAATTGCTGACTGTTAAGAAATCAAAACATATATAAGTAGAAAGCATATTCATGTAGAATTAGTCAGACTAGATAACTTTTATAATCAACATGAATTTTATAACTGTTGTGCTGTTAGCGATAGCAATATACAATGCTAATGCGCAAATTTGGATTAACGAAAAAAATTATACTATTGAAGGCGGGGGTTCCTTTTTGCTATATGAAAAGCATCAAGATTCGATCATTATAAACGAATACACAGCATTTTATACAGAGGATAGTATACCTATATGTAAGTATAAAAAATTTGAAGTACCGTTTGCTTTTATTTTAAAATATTGCACGTATTTACAGCTACACCAATTGTTGAAACAATCTATGGGAAAAACCTTACCATTGGATATGTCGTTGGTTCATATAAAAATTACTATCCAATCACACCCTTTGAGGCTAACAAAATGTGGTGTGGAAAGTTCAACTTTAAAACGCTTATAGGCACACATCCTGTTTATTACCAAGATTATTGGTGGAGAACTGCTGATGAATTTTATTCAGCTCTCAAACATAAAAACTTTAAATTTTTGAAACGTATTAAATGTTTTGTATATGTAAACCAATTGTTTCCTCCTCATACTGTGAATATGAACCTTAAACATCAAGTTTTGAATAAAAGCTTATGTTAAAAGAAAAAAAGAACTGTTTTAAAAAATATATTTTTTATGAAATAAACATTTGTACATCTCTTATGAAATAAACATTTGTACATCTAATATTGTTTCTAAATAAAATACAGCTTCACTATCATAACTCAAGGTTTTATACTTTCAGGTGGTCTTTATGTCCCCAGGAAGCAGCGATGTACAATCCTTTCGGCATCTGTAATATGACCTATGGGTTCTGCTCTATATATTGACAGCATATCCACCGGTCACGTTATTGATGCCGAAGGTATATATAATGTGGAAGAGGACATCACAGCTTCATGGGGCCATAAAGATCACCTGAAAGCTATAATTAATATTTTTAAATAAAACTTTGTGTTATGATGGGAGGGAAATCATCATCATCATCATCCTCTTGAATTGGTTGCACCTTTTTTTTTTCTTTGGAGATTGTGGTTGTGTCTCGGCCTCTGCTTTTTCTTCGTCGGATGACAGCTCGAAAATTTGATCTGGTGCTGGTCTCTTTTGACCCTTTGGAGGTGGTTGTGTCCCATCATCTTCGTCGCTGGATAGAGTAACAACTGGTGATTGCGGTGGTGCTTCCAATTTTAGTGCTGTCGAACGACCCCTTAATTTTTTGTGTTTACGACTGCTGCTGCTATTGCTACTTGCAACACCTAGTTCAAGCCCTTCCTCCTCATCTTCGTGTAAATTGAAATGAAACCTCTTCAAAGCTTTTTCGAGAACTTTGAGCTCTTCCTCGGTTTCAATTTTGGTCCTTATATATCGCACTGGGAGGTTCCCAAATTTTCTTGTAAGTGTTGCATCCTTAGGAGAATAGGTAAGGGCGATAAAGATTTTATCACCCTTTAAAGAAATCTCCTTTATACCATATCTAACAGAAAAAGACATCATTAAAGTTAAAAGTATTAAAAAAGAAAAAAAATTACTTACTGAAAAATTTGCTTTACTATGACGTGTAAAGCATGCAGGGGTAACTGAACTTTATCGATACTGCACACTATGATTGTTGATGGGGTAGTAGCCATGTCGATTGTTGCACTAGTAGTAGTATATCTTCTCTGTTTTAAAATAGTCTTTATATACTAATACTTTCGATCATTAAAAATTGAAATCTGTAGTACACAATTTACGTAATGAGAAATAAATTTTCCAAATTTGCATAATTGCATCATCCGAAATGCATTTTTCAAGTAAACATATATCTGCATAATGTGAAACATTTCCGTCGCAAACAAGCAATTAAAAAATAATAGGTCAAGAACTACGTCAATTATTAAAATAATTATACTAGTCAACAAGAAGTATGCAAGAACATTAAAAGTTGCATCATGCAATCACGAGTTTTAACGTTATCTAATGCAAGGTCAAGAACTATGTCAAACACATGCATATTTATTTAGATAAAGCTAATTATTCATACAATTTGCATCAAGTGCGTTTTCAAGTAAACAAAATCTGCATAATGTAAATCATTTCCGACGCAAACAAGCAATTATTAAAATAATTTGCATTACTTAACAAGTATTTAATCATTCCACATTAAAGCGTGCATCAAGTATTACGTTGAAACCTCATAGAGTGTAGATTGTTCAGATTACGTGCATCTTTGGTAAAACACTATATCAATTATTAAACTAACCAAAAGTGAAGTTCGTTATCGACAGAGGTTTAACAGATCGCCCTCAAAAGAATTGTTCCTCAAATTCGATTAAATTGTTTAATATTTGACAATGACTTCGCAAAAAGTAATCGATGGTGTCCTTGGTGAAATAATTCAGAAAATTGAAGGGGTGAGTAGAATAATTAAAACAAGAGATGAATATAAAAGTTATATTAATTATTTGCGTAAAACAATTGCTTTAGTTCGAAAGTGTTTAAAAAACAAAGAGGTATGCATTAAAAAATTTTCTAAAGTTGAGTATCACCTTGCGTTTTTAGAAAGGTACAGACAAACGTTCAAATCGAAGAAAGCAAAAACTTCAAGAAAGAGACCTCGAATCCTGTTTTAAAGGTAGGTTACGAACTGGTGCAATAATTAATTTTAATATAAAAGACCCTCTTGAATTTTTTAAAAAAGCATTTAGAAGTTTTTCAATTAAAATAAAAAATGAATTAAAAAAATCTTTATTGAAAGTTAATGTAATTTTTACGGGTAACTTCGTGAAACCGCAAACCGGCGAAACTGATTTCAAACATTTTCAAACTAAAAATAATGTTATTGATAATACTACAAATTTAAAAATCTGGTATCAGGAACATGTAACTGACAAACTCTTATTAAAATTAGAGGAATTTCAAGAACGAGACAGTGGTTGGGCTCTTTTTGAAATTCTACATTTAAAAATTAATATTAATAATTATACGCCAATAAATTGCGGTTTATCAACATATATTGATTTACCTCAATTTATAAAGAATACTAAAAGTGTTATAAATATTAAAAATAATGATGAGTATTGCTTTTTATGGTGTATTGTATGTGCTTTATACCCAGTTGATAACAATAAGAAAAATATTCTAAGAGTTTCATCATACCCTCACTTTAGTAAAGTTTTAAAGTATGATAATATCACTTTTCCTATTACATTAAAAAGTATTCCGAAATTTGAAAAAATGAACGAATTATCAATCAATGTTTATACAATCGAAAAAATGGATGTAGTACCAGTGTGCCTCAGCAAAAATAATTTTTCAACCCGTATAAATTTACTTATTATTGCACGTGACCAGAATTACGAATTTTCCAATAATAAACGAAATTTTAAAAACCCATCATTTCATTTTGCATATATTAAAAACTTATCTGCGTTATTAAACAAGCAGGTAGGAAATATTAAAAATAAGAAATGGTTTTGCGAGCGATGTTTAAATCATTTTCATACAAATGTCACATTACAAAAACATTTAATTGATTGTAAAAATTCAAATAAGTCTAAAATAGTTGTGCCTGAAGCTGAGGGAATTATATTCAAAAATTTTAAAAATAAGATACCGGCAAGTTTCGTTGTCTATGCAGATCTCGAAAGTATACTACGAAAACATAAAGATAATAAACTCTTAAGTAATACTAAGAGGTATCACAAACATGAACCATTTAGCATTGCTTATTATATTAAATGCTCATATGATGATTCACTTTCACAATTCAATTTATATACAGGGGAAAATTGTGAGGTATGGTTTGTTAAAGAACTTGAAAAGTTAGCGCATCGACTGAAATCAATTTTAAACACAAAAGTTCCAATGCGTCCATTAACTAATGTCGAACTATCAAGTTTTTGTTCATCAAAATTTTGTCACATATGTTTACGCCCATTTGAACCTCAAGATAAAAAAATAAAAGATCATTGTCACCTAACGGGATTATACAGGGGAGCAGCACATAATCAGTGTAATCTTAACTATACAGATACACATGTAGTACCTGTATTTTTTCACAATTTATCAGGATACGACAGCCATTTTTTTATAAAAGCGCTTAGTACTGAAGTTGAAGGAAAAATTAGCCTACTTCCGGTTAATAAAGAAAAATATATATCATTTACAAAATTCATTGAAAATACCAATATTAGTTTTAGATTTTTAGATTCCTATAGGTTTATGGCTAGCAGTCTTGATAAATTATCATCATACTTACCCGATAGTCAAAAAATTATTACAAAATCATATTTTAAAAATGACGAAAAGTTTCAATTAGTCGCTCGTAAAGGTGTTTTCCCTTACGAGTATCTTGATTGTTGGAAAAATTAGAGGATACTGCTTTACCATTACAAGAATCGTTTTATAGTAGCATAAATAAAGAAAATATTTCAAAAAAAGATTATGAACATGCATGTACTGTTTGGAATACATTTAAAATTAAAAATTTAAAAGAATATGCTGAATTATATTTAACAACAGATGTGCTCCTCCTTACAGATATTTTTGAAAATTTCCGAACCACTTGTATGAACACATATAAATTAGATAGTGTTCATTATTTTACAGCTCCTGGACTAGCATTTGTAGCATGTTGAAAATAACTGGTGTGGAATTGGAATTATTGTCAGACATTGATATGGTTTTGTTTGTAGAACGCGGTATAAGGGGAGGTGTTTCTCAATGCAGCAATCGTTACGGTAAAGCAAACAATAGATTTATGGGTGAGGAGTATAATAGTAATGAAATTACCTCTTACCTTATGTATTATGATGTAAATAACCTCTATGGTGCTGCAATGAGTTACCCCTTACCTACTGGAGGATTTAAGTGGATTGAAAACGAGGAAATATATTCGGAAAACTTTTTAAATATTTCAGATAATAGTGATGTTGGATACATTTTTGAAGTAGATCTTGAATATCCTCAAACACTTTTTGATACACATAAGGATTTACCTCTTTGTCCAGAGCATTTAGTTCCACCATGTTCTCAATCAAAACTACGAAAATTATTAACAACATTATTCGATAAAGAAAGATACATTATTCATAATAAAAATTTACAAGTTATTAAATTAGGTTTAAAAATTTAAAAAATTCATAGATGTCTAAAATTTAATCAATCGTGTTGGTTGAAAAAATATATTGATCTTAATACAGAACTAAGAAAGCAAAGTAAAAATGAATTCGAAAAGAACTTTTATAAATTAATGAATAACGCTGTGTTTGGTAAAACAATAGAAAATGTAAAAAAGTATAAAGATTTTAAATTGGTAACTAAATGGTCAGGTCGATATGGGGCAAGTTACTATATATCCCAACCAAATTTTCATAGTTGTACAATCTTTAGTAAAAATATGATAATTATAGAAATGAGTAGATTAAATATAAAGTTTAATAAGCCTATATTTGTAGGAATGTCAGTATTAGATATTTCTAAAACTTTTTTGTACGACTTTCATTATAATTACATTTTGAAAAAATTCGGAAATACGGCTAAATTACTCTACACAGATACTGATAGTCTCATTTATCAGTTTTTTGTAGAAAATATTTATGATCATATAAAAGAGGATATATCTAAATTTGACACTTCGGATTATTCACCAAATAATGTATTTGGAATACCCTTAGAAAATAAAAAGGTTTTAGGACTAATGAAAGACGAAAACAATGGAAACATTATGACTGAATTTATTGGTATACGTTCTAAATTATACACATTGAGGGTAAAGAAAAGTGATACTGATATTGAAAACTTTAAATTAAAACTAATAAATGAGGGATTAGATGACTCACAAGTAGAAAATTCCATTTCAAATTTTGGTACTATAAAAAAAGCAAAAGGGATTACAAAATCATCGTTAAAAACTATTACATTTGAAGATTATTATGAATGTTTATTTAATAATTCTGTAAAAGAAACTTTTCAAAATTTAATTAGGTCGGAAAAACACGAGGTATATACAATACAACAAAAAAAGGTAGCACTTAGTCCTTACGATGATAAGAGAATTGTTAATTTCATCACCCCTGATACATTACCATGGGGCTTTCATAATAAAGTTGATTAAAAAATAATCTCTCTCTTGTTTCAATTAATTCTATTTACATCTTTTCAAATACTACTTATGAAAAATAAGGTAAGTTCAAATTATAAAACTAATAAGTTTAATTTTAATATTTTATGTTTTACAGAAAGTACCCAAACATGACGA
Organism: Agriotes lineatus; assembly: GCA_940337035.1. NCBI lineage: Eukaryota > Metazoa > Arthropoda > Insecta > Coleoptera > Elateridae > Agriotes > Agriotes lineatus. The sequence goes on along the minus strand of CALNHX010010854.1, from coordinate 18,380 downwards.
AATTTGGGAAAAGGTATCTGATAAAAACAGATTCCAAAAACTCATAATGGCGCCTGGGACAACAAGACGAATCTACCCCACCACTCCAAGCCCACCCACAAATCGTATAAATAGGAAGCGTGTAGAGATTGAAATTCTAAATACCATTTATTGTGAACATTGCGAACAATTCTTTTGCTTCTGTGAGCGATCAATTAATCTTCATTCAACTACAGACCTATACTGTAACGAGGAAGTGTAGTTCAGTAAGTTCTTTTTTATTTTTTAAATAGAAAGAAGAAATGCCTATAAAGGTAAAATATATTTGCCCAAAATGTAAAGGGGCTACAGATTTAGAGGGATACAAATGTATCCCTTGTGAATTTGATGAGTTGGAAAAAAAGGTTATGGGACAAAAACATAGCCCTCTCCCTAATACAGAATTTCGAGAATATGCAAACCCATAGCTAACCAATCCGGTAATATATTCTTCATTAAATTCTTTTTATCATTATTTCCTTTTCTGTTTTCAGTAAGACAAAAGAAGCACAATGTTCATCGTAGATATTCAGGGTTTTCAATTCCAAAACAGCGAACTGTTTATCAAAGAATTTGCGATTCTGGATATCGACTCTGAAGCAACCTTCCACACGTTTATTAATCAGCCCCCATCTCATTGGTTTACAACTCAAGTAAAATGGCACCTCAACTGGACAAGGGACAATATACATGGTTTGGATTGGAAAACTACAACCGAGAGTTTCTTACCTTACTGCTATTTAGTGCCATACTTGAAAAATATTATTCAAGATGAAACTGTTCTAGTTAAGGGTGAAAATAAAAAACAAGCTCTTACAAAGTTATTGCAAGATAAAAATGTTATAATAAATGTTGAAAGTTTAGGATGTCCTAATCTAAATAATTTATTAATGTATAACAGCATAAATAAATATCATTGTAATCAACATATTTATAATAATCTGAACTGTGCACATAAAAATGTTAAAATTATATACAAATGGTATAAAAATGAAACTACTTTAAAATAAAATATTTTAAATGTATGTTGTTTTCTTTTTATCAAAAGTGACAAATGTGAGGTTCGAACCAGAGCTCAAATCCAACACCTTAAGCCGCCCAGGTAACGTAAGTAGAGGCTCAGCTAGTCTAATTCAGATGAATCACTACGACTACTACGATCTAAAATAAATCACTTAGGTTAGGCAACCAACAATACACACACGCTTTAACCGTTAGCTAATTTATAATATTCAAGAACTTCTTCTGGTCATTGTCTACACCTTTTTCTACAACCACAACATTAAGACCTTCTGGTCATTGCCGACAAAAAAAAAATCTTACTCCCCTACAACAACCTTCTGGGCATTGTTGACACAAAAAGTACTTCTTCGCCTACAAGAAACTCTTCAGTCACCTTGACTCACCCCCTAAGGGGATGATTACGTCATGCTTCGGATGGACATGCCATCCAGTGTCACAGTAACCGTGTAGTTATACTACTAATATGCCTTTTTTTGCACATTGAATATTAAACTTTGAAAGATCTATAACCCCTGATTTCAAAGCACTGCTTGCAAATTCGTTGTACTAATGAAATTTATTTTTATAAAAAAATATAATACCGGTTACATATCGAAATACTGAACTAATTCGAACAGGTATGTCTTAAAAAGTGTCCGAAGTTAGTATAAGTGTTATTCGTTGTTGAAAGCATTCATTATACTCAATTACTTAATTATTACTGTGAAAAATAAAAGTACGACGGGTGTAAGTGTTTACAGCGGCGCGGCGTGTACAGGGTTTCCCGAAGGAATCGCAAAATCACTGTATACTTTTGGCCATCCTGATACGAGCTGTAAACTAGGAAATTGCACTAGATAAACAAGTTTACTGCTAAATACTACATCGCTATTAGGTTGTTGATATATTGCATCATTAATTTTTTTGAAAGTTTTTGGAAGGAAATGCAACCAATCAAATAGATTTTTAGCAGGTTCAACATACAACATACGTGCTGTTTAAAGCAGATATCCAAACTCAGTGTTCGTAAAACATATACATTCGTTTGTGTGTAATCAAAAAAATGTTCAACGTTAACATTACACAAATCAGGTGTTTGAAATCCTCAAAATGTTTAATGCGATATCGGTACATTAATGAATTTTTGTCATTGTAATGTTCCATATCCAAAACATCACCAATCTCGTGAAGTAGTACATTATAGAAACTAGTTTGTCCATCTGGAGGAGGTTTAGAGTTTTTAGTGTACCATTTCTCATCCCAATTATTTCAACTAAAGATTGAGCTTGATTTGGAGAGTATGAATGTCCTAATATCTCACCAGGTCCACTAAATGGTACATTACATATTTTATCCCCTACTTTGGTTTGAATTAAATTGGTAGTACAAATACAGCTGTCAGTAGGTTATGTTTACAAAGGGTTCAGAAGTCAAATAAAACAGCCAAATTTTCTCTGCAGATACTGAATTATATAATTAGTAATGCATGTGATGTGACGTTTCGTTAGTATAATTAATTAACTTCTTCAGACAAAATAAGTAGAATGTTAAACAGAATTACATATAGAAATGAGGGAAATGGGTTAGAATAATTCAAAAAAATGTAAACTGAAAAACTACCAATGTAATTGGCATCACAATTGTTACAATTGATTTGGTATACAATATTTGATTCAGAAAGAATATGAATTTTATCTTTTAAGTTATTAAAAATTTGATTTCCTATAGTATTATAATTTTTAAAAGATACATTGTAGTTATAGTTTTTTAAAATTTTATTTAAATTTTGTGATTATTTTGGTGTGTAAGGAATAGAAATGTAATATGAATTGTAAGTATATTGATAATTATTAAATCCTTGCCCTAACAAATTAGGGTATAAATCAACAGATGAACTATTATTCATGGTGTTTTTATATTTAATTTTATTTATTCTTTTTTTTATGTTTGGGTTTATAAATTCAATAGGGTAATTCTTTTTTAATAAAATGTTTTTAATTTAACGTTTTCTTTGTGATATTCGTTTAATGAAAGTAATATTGCACGATCCGTTAATCTATTTAGTACACTCATTTTATATTTTAAAGAAGCGTGTGAATTCTAATTTAAATATCTATCAGTTTTAATTTCTTTTCGGAACCAATTGGTTTCAATTTTACCGTTTTCTGTTCTTATTAAAGCTTGGTTTCCGCATGCATAGATTACTTGCGCCAGTTAACTGGCGCCAGTTACTGGCGCGATACTATGCACGTGTAAACTAAAAACAATGTTGGCGCCAGTCATATTGCTGCACTGATCCAAAAGTTGCAAGAGCTTCAACTTTCCGTGCATACTGGCGTGATAATTTCATTTCAGTCTCAAGTTACGTATGCGAAACATCAAGTAGACGGTCCGACAAAATGGCTAAAAAATGGACGAATAACCTGACGATGGACTTTTTAGAACAATACGAACGGTTTCCGTGTTTGTGGGACGTTAGTCTATCTGAATATAAAAACAGAGACAAAAGGGCAGCTGCCCTCAGTGAAATTGCAGGAATAATTGCAAAATACATTCCAGGATTTGATGAATCTGCTGTAAAAGCGAAAATTCGAAGCCTTCGCAATGCATATGCACTTGAATTAAATAAAGTGCAAAAATCGAAGAAAACGGGTACATCGCCGGACAAAATTAGAAACCCACAGTGCCATGGTTTTCTATAGCCGACCGGTTCTTAAGAAAAGTAGTACATACAAGAAAAACTCAATCCAATATGGTAAGTTTATTGAATACACAAAAACCACGGTAATTTAAATAACCACATTATTCACATTAATAGTACTTGACACATTATTCACAAAAAAAATATCGCGTTTATAAATGAATCATTTTCGCTTGCTAAAAAATATTTTGCATATCTGTCCCGAATTTCTGCTGCATCTTTAGAATAGTTGTTACTTCCTATACGCTGAGGTAAATCGACTAAACCCTGTGGTAGAGTTGGTGATTGTCTCCATGAACCAGGTTCAACAGTTCCCGTTTCGTGGTTTTCAGTATCAGTGGACCCAATTGGCAGGTATGCTGACTCAGAAGTTAAACGTAACCAATTGTGCAGAGAACATGTAGCTAAAACAATTTTATCTACTTTATCAGGTGCCAGAGCTATAGACTTCTCAAAAACTCTAAATTTCAATGCAAGAATTCCAAATGCGTTTTCCACAATACGCCGCGCCCTTGAAAGTCGATAATTAAATATTTTTTCTGTGTCACTTAGACGTCCGCCTCGGGAATATGGTTTCAATAAATATGGTTTTAAAGGAAATGCATCATCTCCGACAATAACAAATTTTTTTGGTAAACCAATAAGGTTTTCTTCTATCGCGTACTTCAGGGATGATTTGGAAAATATACCTCCGTCAGAAGCTCTATCGTTAGTACCAACGTCAATGTATCGAAAACAATAGTTGCTGTCCACTAAGGCAAATAGAACTATACTGAAGGTGCCCTTATAGTTATAAAATAGCGACTCACTCCTAGCAGGACATTTTATTATCACATGTTTTCCATCCAATGCCTTTGCACATCCTGGAAAATTCCATCTTGTTTGAAAACCATGAGCAATTTCTCCCCACTCCAGTTCTGTACTTGGCATCTGAAAATTAAAAAAAGTAAAGTTCATACTGTTAAAATCAAATAAAATTAAAGGGTGCTATTTTTATACTATATGCACATATTTTTACTTTCAGAGTATGATAGATATACCAGATTTTGCAGAAGAAAGCGAAAATGACGATAATGAAGTAGAACATGTAGTTGAATCGGATGCAGCAGGCACTACATCCATCGATGAACCTAATAAGAGAGTAGAAACAACATCTTCCAGCAGAATTGAAAGACATGCTTCAGCACCGTTTATACCACCTAAAAGACTGAAAAAAGTGCAAAATCTGAGCAACTAGAATCCATAACTTCTGCTGTATCCGCATTACGAGAAATGTCTCATCAATCGGCATTGCTTTCTAATAGAACATCGGCGGAAGATGAATTTGGTATATTTGCCAAAAACGTGGCGTCGCATTTGAGGCAACTACCACTTCCGGTTGCTTTACGTGCTCAAGCCTCAATTCAAAATAATTTAATACAAACACGTATAGCACAATATAGCATCTGTCCTACTACATATCCAAGAAATGTCATTTCTGAAGCATCTACAAGTGGTAGTGATTATATTCCAAATTCACCTCAGCTACTTTCCCCGTATTCTCCAGCCGATAGTTACTGCAGAAGCCAGGAAGAGTCTTTCGTGCACATCTATGAGATACAAAATACAGGACAGCAGCCCAATCAACCCGATACTGAACAGACTAATCAGCACAATAATGAACAGCCCAATATTTTGTCTTTGGCTATTTCTTCTATTTTATAACAATAAACGTAAATAATATGTTAAAACTTGCCGCAGCATTTGTTCCTCAACCAAAAATATATATAATATAATACTGTACTTCTATTATACCTTAATACTAATAAAATAAATAAAAATACTTGCCCTTATATGTTCTTTGAGTACTTCGTAGATAGCATCCAGAACCTCCGGCACGAATTGCGCTTTTGTATTTGCGGTGCTACTTTGTCTAGCAGGTAATTAAAATTTTCTTGTGACATTCTCAAATGATTAAAATAACTTTCACTATCTTGCTCAGAATGCTTTTCTTATTTTCCAAGAAATTAATCAGTTCAGAACATAATATTTGCACACCTACATTTATGGATGCCAGCTGCAGTCGCAACATTTCATTTGACGCCATTTCTAACACTGAACTTGATCACACCTAATGGAAACACATGAAGGGCGCCAGTCGCAATGGCGCCAGTTAGCTGGCGCAAGTAATCTATGCATGTGGAAACCAAGCTTAAAGTTAAATCAAGGAAAATTATAGTTATATTAAAATTTTCTTTTTCTATTGTAAATTGTAATGGTAATTATTAAAAATTTTGAAAATATTGTCTATGATATTTTTATTGGTATAAATAACACAGGCCTGCAAATTGAAATTTTTTTATTTTTTTTCACCGTAATGGGTGAATCGTATGTATTTTGGTGCGCTGAGTCCAAATATGACCTCAGTTTTTCTCCAGCACGTAGGGATTTTCCGCAAAATGAAAAAGAAAGTTATGCAAAACCCGCAGTACATATAGGTAAAAATGCATTTTGAAATAAAAAAAAATATATTACTAGTGGTTTATTTACATTTTTAAATACAATTTGATAAAAATAATATGTAGTATATACAATAAGGATTTATAATTCTTTATAATATCTACACCTTTTTCCCCCAAAACTCCGTTTTGAGCTTTTCCGTTTGTGTGGGATGTCTGGAAGTTCTCTATGAAGCATCCAACAGTAGTCTCCCACCATATTCACATCCCATCGTCCTTGGTACCTCCGTTCCATTTCTTTGATGTCTTGGTGGAACCTCTCGCCCTGCTCTTCACTTACGGCACCAAGGTTTTCTGGGAAATAACTCAAATGGGAGTTCAAAAAGTGAAGTTTCAAGCTCATGGAGCACCCCAAGGTTTTAAAACATTTCAACATTAGTAGATAACCAAAGCGGGTTCTGGCGCAAAACGCGTCACTGCGCAGGTCTTCTGCGCAGGTGTGTGGTGGGGGTTTCTGCGCAGGTATTTGGCGGGAAATTCAAATTCGCGCGCAGGTCGTCTGCGCATCGCCCAGCGCAGGTGTCTGCGCAGGTTTCTGCGCAGGTCTGCGCGAGCAGGTGGGGGAAGGGGGCGCCTGCGCAGACATAGAGGGCGGGAGCCGGGGTGCGGGTGCAGGGTGCGGGGACCGGGGGCTGGAAGCCGGGGGCCGGGGGCTGAGGGCTGGGGGCTGCTGAGGGTTCAAATAGACGATTAAATATTAAAAAAAGAAAAAAGGGGCTGTTTTCAACCCTTTCGGAAATATATGAATGAAATGAGCACGAAGCGATCTCTCGTAACCGCAAGAGCTGATAAGGCGAGCGCGAGTAACCGCAAGAACTGATAAGCCTCCGAACTGTACATGATGTGCCATCTAGCGGTTAAATAGTTAAAGTGTTTATAGTAATCTGTAGGGGGGTGACATCTACTAACTAAAATAATTTAAACAAAAAACGATTGCATGTATGTGAGATACGGGGACGCCAGATAACCGCAACGGATGCGTTAAATGATAAACCAAGCACGCTATCGGCTGCAACAGCAAATTTGTACCTCGATTTATAATACAATGTGATTTCAACTACTAAAAATGATCAACCATTCATATTTATTTAACACTCGAGCAAATCAATGCACAGTGATCGCCAACAGATCTCCTATTGAATTTATATTTGTAATTGTGCAAAATAAAGTTTTCACATGAGGTTTGTAACTGTATCCTAGACACCGCGACAACAAAAGATAAATCATGTTTCAACATAGTAGTAGCTACATATTAAGGCGGATGAACTGTATTGATAACTAAATAAATAAAAAGAATTTGAGCTATGAAAGTAATCTGATATTATTAGTTTGATCTGTTCATTAATTAATATGCGGTTTTCACCCACACAAATCAAATCAAAAACACATATAACATAAATTTTATTTATATATATATATATATATACACCTGTTCATTAATTAATAAACAGTTTTCGCCCACACATATAAAACCATCCAACACCAATTCTATTTATGAAAGTAATCTGATGGCTGTATTAACATAAATTATTAGTTTGATCTGTTCATTAATTAATATGCAGCTTTAGACCACACAAATCAAATCAAAAACACATATAACATAAATTTTATTTATATATATATATATATATACAACAAAAACCCCGCACAACACAAGAAATAATACATAGAAAATAATGCAGTTTATTGTGATACCACTAGCGCGGGTCAAACAGAGATTAAAATATTACATTTATGAAAATAATCTGATGGTTGTATTCGCATAAATTATTAGTTTGAGTTGTTTATTACCTGTTCATTAATTAATAAACAGTTTTCGCCCACACATATAAAACCATCCAACACCAATTCTATTTATGAAAGTAATCTGATGGCTGTATTAACATAAATTATTAGTTTGATCTGTTCATTAATTAATATGCAGCTTTAGACCACACAAATCAAATCAAAAACACATATAACATAAATTTTATTTATATATATACAACAAAAACCCCGCACAACACAAGAAATAGTACATAGAAAATAATGCGGTTTATTGTGACACCACTAGCGCGAGTCAAACAGAGATTAAAATATTACATTTATGAAAATAATCTGATGGCTGTATTCGCATAAATTATTAGTTTGAGTTGTTCATTAATTAATATGCAGTTTTCACCCACACAAATCAAATCAAAACATATAACACAAAGTAATCTGATAACTGTATTCACATAAATTATTAAATCATTTTAGCCAAATCTCAGAAAATAACCCCGGCGGGTGTTATCACAACCAATTCAGAAATCCGAGGATGTACCTGTAAACAAGACAACAATATAACAGATTATAGAATAAAATAACATACAAATATTTTAGGGTGTTGCAACAAGAAGAAGACTATGGGATACAAAGAGTATTGTTGAAAACATTGTATGAGGGCGAAAAGACATACAACACCAACAGCAATATTATTAGCAACCCTAAAGAGCAGCGAAAGGGGGCACACCCAATTTTGAAATATACGCAATATTATTAATTAGCATCCGCTGTTTCTAGTTGTTATCAGCAGCTAATCACACAGGAAGATGCACGCGCATGCAACATAAATACAGAATACGTTACTTACCTAAAACTATTTTTCGCCATTGCACCCAAGACAAATTGACCCATGCGAAAAATAATAACTGTGTTTTTTACAATATAACATATGTTCTGTGAGAAGATCGGTGGGAACAGGCATGTTTTTGCAGTAGTAATACACATTAGTATAAAATATAACCTACGGTTTGAATGCACCAGCAAACAAATTTCAAATAATATGTTATCAACAAAAACCGCGAACCTAATTTGTGGTTTTTAGCAAAGCGCATATTTCGTTTAGTTATCAAAATGCAACCATCTGTCCCAGACGAATGTAAGAAAACATATCTATTCACAATTTTTGTATTATTAATTTATATTATAATTTTAGTGTGTAACCGGGTGTATGCCCATGTGCGGGGGCGGTACCCCCGGCTGTTCGAAAACGTAAGTAAATGAGAAAATTATAAACAATTTTTAACAATTTATCTGTATAGTGTTGGGTTGCCGTAATATGTGTACCACCCTCAGCGGGACCGATACCAGGGTTAGTACCAGTAAACCTATCCGCACCCTCGGGGGGTCAACCGTGGCCCCCCGATTTGAGGGTGTGGCTGAACATAAGCGACCGGATAATTTATATACAAAGAGGTAAGCAGTTTTAAAAATACATATTCGCTATATTAAATGTTGTTTTTATTGTTTTAGGATGACCCTCGCAAAAATTATACCAACAACCGAGATGCGTATGGATAAATTTGGTAATGAAGCAAATAAATAAATATTGAACCAAGGCTATTGTGTTTTATTACTTACATTAAACAGAGGGGTTCACCCTTCAGGAACTTAACCAAGTTAGAAAATCAGAATGTGCCTAGGCGGTAGTGGTAGTAGAAATAGTTTGCATATTATTTACAAAGGTGTTTACTGTATAATTCCATGTTATTGTGTTTCATTACATAGCAGAGAGAGAGAGAGAGATAGATTCACTCCTCGGGGTCTGTAATAAGAACAATAGTTAACCAATTTAGAGAATAAAATAAAAAATATTTACCCAGGTTTGATATAAAATATCCATCTTCAAGATTTACGTCATAAATAATTGTGTCAAATGTACCTCTTGCAAACAACCCAAATGCATTTTCATGATACAAAAAGCTTTCGAAAACGTACTCATATAAAAAATAGTTGATATAGCCAATACAATTTTGATTTTTATAAATAGACATCTGCAGAACATCCCCAGATTCGGCGAAATAAGGTATGTTAATTTGAAGGGAAAAAATGTAATTATCAACCGTAAATTGCAGGAAAACCTGGTCGCCATATTGAATTATGGGGTGCTCGGGAAACGAAAATTCTTGGTCATCGTTTATATTGATGCGAAACATAATTTCACACTCCATGATGGTAAACACACAACTAACGAACGTATTTTGTATCAACAAGCGATAAAACCACATCCTTCTATTGTAGCATGTACAACATAATAAGAAATAATATACTGGGTGTTTTAATTAAAATAGTAAAAGAAAAATGGTGAAAAACAAAGTAAACCCATTTTAGAGGTATTCAACTGGAAAATCACCTATCTCACACCAATACAGAATCGTGAAATTTAAAAAAGCTGTGCACAACGGACAGGTGTATGACCACCAATCTTCTAATTCTAAAAACCTAAATTCATTATGCGCGGTACAAAAATCACACTCAGTCAATTAGATAATATAAAATGGCACAATGAACACAAAAAACAACACATTCGATATGCAAAAAGAACTAGCTAAATGTATTTCCGATGTGAAAATTCTGAAAACAGGTTGTTTAAAATTTAAACAAGTGTTTCTCGATCGACGTAATGTAGAGACCCTCCTGGAAGCTACAACAATTACCTCGACATGTAATTTAGTATATCATCGCAATTTTCTTAAACCAAATACGATATGAATCATACCGCGCAGGGGCTACAGATTAGGTGATAACCAGTCTAAAATTGCCCTACAATGGTTGATTCACAAAGAAAAACAACGCTAAATAATTATACAAAACTAAAAAGTTAAAGACGCTGGGATATGAGGTCATTGAAATGTGTGAGTATCAATTCAGATATCACACAGAATTAGAGGATAGTCCCCTCCTTACATCGCTAACATTGAGTTCGCGAGAGACATTTTTTGGGTTCAGAACAGAAGCAATAAAACTAACACGAGGTAAAAGATGGAGAAAAAATTCACTACAAAGATTTCTGCAGAATTATATCCATGGGTGTGTAAATACGGCAAGTTTCCAGTTGACCACCCTGGTGTCATGAAAATTGCACGATACAACTCGAACAGGGAGCAGAGGGTTTAATTAAATGTATTATATTGGCACCTCAAGATTTATATCAAAACTGGGGATATGTATTCACATCGAAAATGAGAGAGCGCTAATTGGTACAGAGGTCATATGTGTGGTTAGGGCGGCTCTTAGCAGAGGGCATCGGTACGAACGGGTCTGTTTACACATTTCTAAAAATTAAACAAGAGGCATCAGGATGACCTCCGGGCTGTTCAACTGAGAAACAGAAACAACAATATATAGACGATTATTTTCCAATCAAGGGTATACGATTGGATCCGAATAGAAAAAACCCTGGTTTACGCCTAATCATATGAAAAAAAACCTAATATAACCTATAGCTACAGCCATATGGCACAGCCAGCTGTCATATACAGATATAATCAACTGGTCTGGACTGGTTTTAAGCTGATCTGAACTGGTAATGAACTGGTCCAGCTGTTTTCGGTAAAACCATGGAGAATGTTCGTAAGCACAAAATAGTTATATAGTAACGTGATGATATGAAATTGAAAACCATAAACGGAAATCTCAACCGAACATCCTGTCGATATAATTGCAAAGTAAAACCTAGATAGTACTAATTAACCGAGCATCCTGTTGAAAATATCTCGCAGGAAAACCATAATCTTACTACTAAACCGAGTATCCTGTTGAAAATATCTCGCAGGAAAACCATAATCTTACTACTAGGCCGAGTATCCTGTTGAAAATATCTCGCAGGAAAACCAGAACCTAGAAAATATATTATTATTACAGAAATGAGCACGAAGCGATCTCTCGTAACCACAAGAACTGATAAGCGGTAGGAATACATTTGTATATAAGAATAACTGTTCTGATACAGGAATATTAATTCATCAAGATGAGTCCCCTGTGTCAGCAATTGCCGGCTATTTCATCAACACCGTCCACATACAGCGATGGGGGATCGTGGACGTGGCACCAGCCCCAAGACGACCCTCATGTTTGGTCGAGCATGGAGGATGTCGACGATCCTCCGACCATTGACACCGACGAGTGCGGGTGTGAATATTGTCTGGGGTTACCGGAATCGCCATCATCGTCACAGCTCCAGCAACCCCCATCGCCGCAGCAACCGCCGCCATATTCAGCACAAGACGATGAAGATGAGGTCCTGGTAGTCGATGATGATGATTATTCATGTTCCGGTTGCGAATATTGTCAGGGGTTGTTGGAATCTTCACCATCACATCCCCAGCAACCGCCATCGCAGCAGCAACCGCCGTCATATTCGGCACAAGACGATGAAGATGTCCTGGTTGTCGATGATGATGGATATTCATGTTGTGGATGCGAATATTGTCGGGGGTTGTTGGAATCTTCATCATCACATCCCCAGCAACCGCCATCAGCAGAGCTATCGCAATCACAGCCCCCACAGCAGCAACCGCCATCATATTTTCCTGAACCATACCAACAATATCAGGCTGAGTATGAATTCAGCTTACCTGCACCGACCATGCCGCTGCATATTGCTCCCATAAAATTACTGTAAAATTAGGTAGTAGTAGTTTTATATATATTATCAGTACTGAATAAAAGACGTTTTATTTTCATACATGTTTTTTATTTAATATCTTATTTATTTATGGGTGAAACAGAACTTAACATTAAATTAAATATCTTATTTATTCATGAGTGAAACAGAACTTAACATTAAATTAAATATCTTATTTATTCATGAGTGAAACAGAACTTAACAAAGAGTAAGTATCAATATAGTCTTGAGGTGTTGTTGAGGGCCAAGGACCGGAACAAGGACCAGTTCTCCAACCGACAGCTTCGCCATTTTGAGCTTTTCCGATATTTTCCTCAAGCCATTTAAAAATATGTTTGTGCTGATGTACAGCGCTGGGTTGAAATATATAAGCTATGTGGTGTGTATTCAAATACTGGAACACGTCTTCTATAAACTTGATGCGAGCATAATAGGCTGCCTCGAAGATCGCTTCGTGAAGAAAATATGGATATTTTTGCTGCTGCTCACCCGCCACAAATTCAATTCGAGAGTCAGATGATAATAATATTTCAATAAGAAAATTCTGCTCGTAGGAACTAGTGTGCTGTAGAGATAATTTTGATAGCACCAAGTTAAGATCTGTCTCACTATTAATTTTCAACTTTCTCCCTCTTACTTCGTTAATAATTTTTCTAATAACATCGAAAGCATCTAACATAGTTCTTAAAATTTCACTTACGACATCAGTTTCAACAGTTTTAAAGTGCGTAGCCCAAATAAGAGCTTTACTAGGTATAGCAATGCCAACTTTTTGTAATATATACTTCAAAGCTTGCAAGTCGTTACGCCCTATAGCATTACGTAAATGATAATTATAGGTTTCTTTATTTTTAACATACAGATCTTTGTTCAACCGCTGTATATTTGAATTTTGCTGTGGCGACAACATTGTGTAGACTGAGATATCTTATACTGTTTACATATTACTTATACATTATGAGATGCAAGGAAAATAAAAAATTGTTTATCTGCGGTAAGTAGTAAAAGCATATACAATTGTATGAACCCCTCCAGCTGTGAAGCCTTCTTCGACCGCAGTCTGGACAGGTGGCTAGCCTGATCCATTGAATTTTAGGATGATTGTTAAAGGTTTTTCTGCATGATGGTATTCAAATAATGAGTGTTGCAGAGACATGCGTACTTTATATTCACATACCCCAAAGACAATATCTACAATATCCCATTGGTCTAATGAAAGACGAGTGCAACGGTAAAATAATCACAGAATTTATCGGTTTGAGATCGAAAATGTACAGTGTGAGAGTTGAAGGTAAAGACGCTGTTAAAAATATCAAAGGTGTCTTGGAAAATTTAGTTAAGAACAAAATTTGTTTCGACGACTATGTAGCATGTTTGTTTGATAGCAAAGATGCTGTTAGAAATCAAAATTTAATTAGAGCCAATAGCCACATTGTACACGGTGTAAGTCAAACTAAAGTGGCTCTTACTAGCGCAGATGATAAGAGATACATTTGTGAAAATAAAATAGATACCCTTCCTTGGGGACATTATTCTATAAAAACGTAGGTTTATGTAAAATGTGCGCTTTGCCTGCAATAAATGTATTAAATGCACACCTGTGTTTTATTTACTTATGTTTACATGTATTGTGGTGAATAAGCTGAGATGCTAGGTAAGAAAACACACACATATTTTCACAGTTTTTTATTTTATTTAACTATCAATACATTTCAAACATGATCATCTAAAAAAGTTTACTCGACGGTATTTCAAACTTAGATCTCCTGAGGTGCGGTGTCAGGTCAGGTAACCTATTCGTGCGTGTTTTCAAAACAATCTTTACACAAATATTTATTACATCCAAAGCATTTATAATAGGTTCTCGGTGTTATGTTTGAAGCTCGTTTATTGCCATACTTTGCAGAACAGGATTTGTAACATTCAACGCAACGATAGCGATTTTCTGTTCTTTTCAAGACGCATTCACCATGAACATATGGGATCGCCTCTTCTTTTTCTTCTAGCGACATTGGGGGTGTTGATGACTGCTGGAATATCTCCATTGCAGAAGATTTATTAGGAAAACGATTAAACCTTATGTCCATATTTCTGACAGATACAACAAAGACTGATACAGATATAGTATCAACCTAATATATATGTCAGATTGATACCATAGCAGTGCCATAGCAGTGCCATAGCAGTGCTATAGCAGTGCCATAGCGGTGCCATATATCTGTCGATGGTTGCTGGAACATCTCCATTGCAGAAGATTTATTAGGAAAACGATTAAACCTTATGTCCATATTTCTGACAGATACAACAAAGACTGATACAGATATAGTATCAACCTAATATATATGTCAGATTGGTACCATAGCAGTGCCATAGCAGTACCATAGCAGTGCCATAGCAGTGCCATAGCAGTGCCATAGCAGTCCAAAAAGCGGTCCAAAGCAGTCCATATCAGTGCCATAGCGGTGCCATAGCAGTGCCATAGCAGTCCAAAAAGCGGTCCAAAGCAGTCCAAAAGCAGTTCAAAGCAGTCCATATCAGTGCCATAGCAGTGCCATTCCAGTCCAAAAAGCGGTTCAAAGCAGTCCATATCAGTGCCATAGCGGTGTCATGGCAGTGTCATATATTTGTCGATGGTTGCTGAAACATATCCATTGCAGAAGATTTATTAGGAAAACGATTAAACCTAATATACCTTAGTACAAAATTCCTTCGGTAAATTTACACAACTGTAGTAATACCGATTTGGTATATGTCGTCTTCAGAGAGGTTAAAGTTTGACAAGTTGCTTGGGGTCCAATAATATGAATACATGATAGATTTTTACAGTCGAATGCCTAAAGCATGTCCTATTTCATGTGTTAAGATTAATAGAAGACTTGTTTTTCCTTCATGTAACACATCATTCACTCCAGTATGCCGATTAATCTGTATATTAATGTGCACTTCAACTGGTTTTTGAAGCTTTGAAGTTTGACTGTAGTCGATTGAATATTCCATGTTATAACATTGGTGCGCCACGTTGAATTATGAGTTTGAAATAACCCTATTACATTGTCGACAGAACATCTAGACCCCTTAATTAAATTCAAAATAAATAGTATTCGGTGTTGGTAAATCATGTTTGAAATCTGTTTAAAACAAATATAAAATCAATCGAATTTACAACTAAATCTATTGACGTTAAACCATGTTCACTTTCGTTCGATTTCAAAAACCCCAAACTTTGTAGTTTCGTTGCTGTTTTGTTGCAAACTGCGCACCCTATTACTAACAATAAAACAAACATTTGACACATTTTATGTTTGTAGCTGTTTCGTTTACAATGTATTACTAATGTATTTGCTTAATGATATCAACATTAGATACTGTCTTCCCACTCTTCTTTCACCTGTTCCTCTCTTTCTATTTTTTTCTCAATTAAGCTAGCTGAGTCTCTACTTACTTTACCCGTACGTCGTTTGTTGTCAGATTGGCCGAGCGGTCTAAGGCGCTGGATTTAAGCTCTGGTTCCTGTAAAGGAGCGTGGGTTCGAATCCCACATCTGACACTTGTTTTATCTTCTACTGACATGCTGTGTCATTGCATTAACAAATTAGTTCAATTATATACTTTCTTCGCATAGGTAACCATAGGTACACATATAAAGTAGTGTAAATGTGCTTACCGGAAATAAAACAACTTTTCTTAAACAACCATATATTTTTCATACATTTATTACAATTTTTAATTAATCAATAGACTTTGTATATTACATTGCTGTGAAAGATATACATATACATATACATATTCAGAAGGCTTACATGTTGAAAATTATTACTTGATAAATTTTAATAAAGCAATACAAATACTTTATGTTTAATTTTACTCGATCAGTTCACCCAGTTGTATACATGCAATTGTAAGCCTAAGTCTAACATTAAACATCTCCTGCAGAACAATATCAATCAACTTTTTAAAAATATTTTAAAGTAAGAGATTTATCAATATAAAATGTATTAGTTGTTGTTGTTGTTGCTCCATGTTATTTAGGCGAGCTCCATGAATTTAATTTGAGGAATTCTGTTCTCACCCTCACCCATAAAACCCTCCAACACCAGGGCTAATTTCTTGTTTTCGTTGGCGTCTTCAATGTCTGCATCGGAAATTACATCAGCCATTCGTTTGGGTAGAAAAATTGAGTGTTGGGCGGTCTCACACACAATTGATCGGCCAAAGCGGGTTTTTACTGGCTTCATATGTATAACAATATATTTTTGTTTTACCACCATATCAACAGTGTTGAGCGTTGGTTTTTGCTCCATCAAGCCGGCGGCATTAACTTTTTCTATATTCATCTTGGATTTTACAAACACTCGAAGCACACAAAAATACTCTTACTACACGACACAGTGTTATAAACTTTTCAAAACACTTCAAAGGGGTACAGTAACTCAACGTGTAAACCACGCCAGAGGTGAAACCCTTCCGAAGTATTCGAATACAATGCCGAATTTATTAGAGTCTTTTATATTAAAAGCTATATCAGCAACTTCCCCACCACAAAAATTAATTATAAATTCTTTGATAGCGTGCAACAGGATGCTCGGTTTAGTCACAAGATTATGGTTTTCCTGCGAGATATTTTTAGCAGGATGCTCGGTTAATTAGTACTATCTAGGTTTTGCTTTGCGATATTAGCAACAGGATGCTCGGTTCAGTCGCAAGATTATGGTTTTCCTGCGAGATATTTTTAACAGGATGCTCGGTTAACTAGTACTATCTAGGTTTTACTTTGCCATATTTGCAACAGGATGCTCGGTTGAGATTTCCGTTTATGGTTTCCAACATGATAAATTGTTGGCGGATGTATACTTCTAATTAGATTTCATATACGATTTTCTTAACACATTCACGTTTCTGTATTGATGTGAGATAGGCGATTTTCCGGTTGAATACTTCTAAAATGGGTTTCTTTTGTTTTTTCCCCATTTTTCTTATTAACTTCTATTTTAGATAGAACGCCCAGTTTATTATTAAATCTATTTATTATGCTGTACATACTATAATAGAAGGATGTGGTTTTATCGCTTGTTGATACAAAATACGCTCGTTAGTTGTGTGTTTGCCATCATGGAGTGTGAAATTGTGTTTCGTATCAATATAAACGATGATCAAGAATTTTCGTTTCCCGAGCACCCCATAATTCAATATGGCGACCAGGTTTTCATGCAATTTACCGTTGATAATCACATTTTTTCGGCTCCTATTAAGCTACCTCATTTCGCCGTATCTGGGGATGTCCTGCAGATATCTATTTATAAAAATCAAAATTGTATTGGCTATATCAACTATTTTTTATATGAGTACGTTTTCGAAAGCTTTTTGTATCATGAAAATGTACTTGGTTTGTTTGCAAGGGGTACATTTGGTATGATTATTTATAGTGGTCCGATGCCGTTTTCAACTCTATTTATACTTTTTCAGTATCTCACATCTGGCGGTAAGCAAACAAAACAACCATATATATTTTTAATAGATTTATTTAAACGACATCGTTACAATACTTAAAATAATAACACGTACACATACATGCCATAAACATACCTAGTAATAGACAAGAAAGAAGAATTATAATGATAAAATAATAATTGTTGTTATTATCTTGGGGAGACCAAATCCACTCGATGCTAAGTATATCGGTATGATTTTTATTCCAAACCTCCGTGTGTTTGCCATCATGGAGTGTGAAATTGTG
>CALNHX010010853.1:0-36802 GCA_940337035.1 Agriotes lineatus | reverse complement strand
CATTTCTCAACGATTTTGAACGTAGAAATGTACTACATTATCAAATGAAATGCGATAAATGATTTTTTCACGTACTGTAGAGAAATTCTAAATACAGAATCGTTTAGAAGAGTGATAGTTTTCTGCATAGCAATTGCAAATCATTTATAAAAGTAATACTTTGCTAAACAGCAACACCTGTATAAGCCGTTCACGACCTTTTTGGGACAGAGTTGGCTATGATTTTTTCTTTTCATGTTGGACTAACTGATTCGAATATGTAGCAGATGCAACTTTTTTTTTCTGTCAGTATTTTTTCGACATTTGCTTGCCACCACATTACCAGATTTATTATTTAAATATTCGTAAGAAAATAAATGATTTATCAAATGTGTAACAATAATTTAAATTTCCGTCAAAGGAAAAGTCAAAATGTCCAAAATAATTTTGTTATAACAAAAACTTTCCATTGAACGATGCTACTTCGAATTTAAAAAGGACAGACCAAATTTAAAAGAACGCGAGTCGATGTGGAGACTATAGAATATCCGGCAACGTACCTATTCAGAAAATATAACCTTAAACTGAAAACAACCTAACCTAACACAAAAAGTGTCAATTTCCATCAGGGTGTTTTGTTATAACAGAGGTTCTGCCAACAAAATTACTAGATGGTCATAGCCTCACCTGACCCAAAAAGATCGTCAACGGCTTATATGCATAGCAACGCATAGTTAAATTTAAAATGCACAATACTTCACATAATTTTTGATATAAACATTTTCGGCATTTTCCTACGTACGTGAAAAAATAGCATGTGCAACACGTGAGCGTGTCTTTCCGTGCTCGGCGCGTTTTTAATCGCGGCTTTGCCTCGACTAAGATGCTCGAGCCTGCAAAAACTATACTTTTCTCAACTTGTACAATATAGGTAGGTACTATGTCATCAGTCATCACTAGTTGGAAAACATTATCATTTCATAACTAGTTACATTGGCGTAACTAGCGGGGAGGCCAGGGGGGCCAGGCCCTCCCCAGAGTGCCGTCTGGCCCACCCCAGAAAAAAAGAAGTTGAATACATTTAAAAATCTGCTTTTTTTATTAACCTATTTACACTAAGGGGTTGGTAATCGACCCTCACACGTTCTTACATTTTCTGGTTTTATTACCTTTTTTGGCGTAAAAACACTATAGTATAAATATCATATGTTCGACGGATGACTCTAAGGAATAATAATATACTAGAGAAAACGTTATTAGTTAGCTAATAATTGCTTTGAAAACCCTGCTTTCGTCTGAATATTTTTTTAAAGTTAAATTTACACCATTGCAATTATTTCATATGCGGGTAAGTAAATGAGTTGAAAACTTGAGTGCATCGGTGACTACTCCCTGGGCACATACAGCTAGCTGCCTATTATAGACTCGTCCAGTTCAGACTTAAGGTGACTTGCTATTTAGATGTTTGCCTTGCCTAAAGAGTTGAGTTTATAGCTTTAAAGAGTACGATCCAGAATTTTATGTTTAATAGTGTTTTATAAGGTACTATATTTATACGAGCAAGCTCGTCCGCCATTTTGAGTTACTGAAAGTGGCGGCAAATTCAAATTCTAGTTACTTTCCAAATAGCATACGGTAAGTCGGAAAAACAACGATCATGTCATTTAATTTTATCCGTCTTAAAAATGATTGGTTTTTAAACAAATAAAAAGAAAGCAGAAAAAATCGAAACGAAAACACTGTTAACTAACACGCACGTGGTTCAAACCAGAGAACTTTAAGAGTACCTTAGTTCAAACAACAGTGACGAGTGACAGAACTCGATAGAACTGACAGATACAGTTGACAGCACAGAATAACACCTACACACTGTTTATAGATATAAATAACCACACTTGGATGAAGACCGTAATTATAATTAGCATCGTAATGGATTGCACCAAGATTTAAATCAGCAGGCATTGTTCGTCTGGATCGAGCAGTACGTACTCCAACGGTTTCTAGTCTTGCTTGGTTGACAGACGACAGAATACACGGTTACCGGTCAGCGCAGCCAACGGCTTAGCGCTAAAATCCCTGTGACACAAAATCTAGTGGCATAAGCTTGCCTGGTTAATAAAGCACTCTAGTGTTTTATGTACCACAAAGAACATTTTGTGGTGTTTGAATTTTCAGAGTTGCTAGTCCAAAATAGAATAAAAAGATATCACAATAACAATTAAGAGGATATTGCTGATTTCAAGAAAGTATTTGCTTCGAGGATACGGAAAAAAATAAAAATTGTGGCTCAAAAACGTGCAAATGGAAACCAAGTGATGTTGCTCCTGGAATAATATTTTTTACCGTCAACCTCATTGAGTTGCAAGAGGTAATCTATTACATTTTTATGTTGTTTATGAACGGAGAAATAATTTATTGATATGCTCCTTAGACATGTAGTATTACGAAAGTAGGTAGCACCCATAATTTCTGCAAACTAATAGATCAAATGCATCATGGAAATGTAACAGTTCAAATTTAGTTACTATACAGTTAGTTTTAAGATAAGTGTTGTACATCAAAAATTAACATAACGGGAGACAATTTTAGAGCCATGATGTACTATGACTTTAAAAGTTCCCTATCTCTGAAAGAAATGTGACTTCGTGCTGCTTTTGGTGGCCGAGCGTATATTTCTCGTTTAATGAATTTAAATTTGAACGAGTTTCAGTCAGCGACGATTTTTGCGAAGGACAAATTTCAGCAGTTACTGATACGAACGTAGACGCTGTGCGAAGAATGCTTCAATATGACAATCGAGTCACTTATAGAATTATTAAAAACATCTTGGACATTGGCATGACTGCAATACACAAGATTTTACATACTCATTTGGGTGTAAGAAAAGTCTGTCTTGGGTGGATACCACACAGTTAACAGACACACAGAAACACAAGTACAGCATGTGGAACATTATAAGAAATATGATGAAGGTAGATCTAAAGCAGTTTACATCATAACTGGTGACGAAAGCTGGATATATGCATTTGAACTGGAATCTAATCGGTAGTCAGCACAATGGATGTTTCCAACAAATCCTAATCCAGTTAAAGTGAAGCAATCTTGAAAAGTTGGTAAGAAAATAATTGCTTGTTTCTTTTCAAAATTAGGACTTATCACAACTGCCGTGCTTAAAAATAAACGTAGGGTTACTGCAGAATGATAAACAACTACTCGTATATGCCTGCCAGACGTTATTCAAAAAGCTCGGCTTATGGCGCCCAAGGGGTGAGATCGTTCTGCACCATGACAATGATTCTAGTCATACTGCACATCAAATAAAATAATTTTTAGGGACTTTCGAGTTAAAATTGCTAAGTTATCCCCCATTCAGTTCCGACCTAGCACCTTCCGATTACTTTCTAGTTCCTCCATTAAACGATAAAAGGCATGGTGTGTGATTTGGAACTCCCGAAGATGCTGTGGAAAGCTTCAAAAACCTTGTTTCTCAAGTGACTCAAAAAGTGTGGAATTTATGTTTTTGAAAATTGGTTTTACCGAATGCGTAAATGTTGAGTTTAAGGGGGAGTAGGTATTTTGAAAAAATAATAAAAAAATGTTGCTTACTAAACTTTGTTTTATTAGACTGCAGAAATTTACGGGACTGACCTCGTATAACGGCATCAACGAAGCAAATAAATTTATGCGAAAAAGTTATGTATGTACGTAAATTCAGGTCTTCATAGGTATACATAGGTATTGACGATGATTGGCTGGGGGGCCTGGCCCTCCCCAGCCAAAAATCCTAGTTACGCCAATGACTAGTTAGGAAAAGTGTTTTCAAATTGCACGAAATTTTGAAAAGTGTCAAAGAACAAAAGAAATAATTACCCACAAAAGTAGTATAAATTAAGGTAAACCGTAAAACCAACTACCAACAAGTCTTGTTCTCAGTATACGATACGGTTGATTTGTGTTCTTCGATTAAGCATTGGTTAATTATAAAAAATATGATTCTAAGACAGCAATGATAAAGCAAATAATTTTATAAACTAAAAAAATGCGATGGCCGAGAATCGAACTCGGATCAACTGCTTGGAAGGCAACTATGCTGACCATTACACCACCATCGCACTGTGAAAGTTCAGTTTTGCGAAAGAACAATATAAATATTAGAAATGGCAAGTAATACGAGATAACAAAATGAAGGTTGGCGTAGCGCAAACCGCACGGTCAAGGTTGCCATTTGCTGGTTGAAACGGCTTGGAAATAAGCTGCAATGAAACTGCTGGTACTGGTTAGTACAGAATTATTAATGTGTTGAATGTAATTGCGGAGACGGCTAAATCTCCGTTTTCACTAATGAACAATGTAATTGGCAAGGTAAAAATATATTTGTTAAAGAGTATAGCTTTATAACGAAAAGATTCCAAATACGCCACTTTCTTCACAACCACTAATCACGCGATAAACTGCTATCCTTTGAATTTTTATTCAATGGGTTCTCGACAACATTCAAAAAACTTTATATAAAGAACCAGAACTGCTTCAGCAGTTAGCGTATCAATCACAAATCAATTATAGTTTTGTGTCCAAAACTATTTTGAAATTAGAAGTATAAATGCTGCCATTTATAGAATATACGTGGGTGGGCTGAAAAGTAATGCACACATGCTTGTAGAACGCGAACGAAATTACCTACGGAGACTCTCCTGGTTGTATTCGGAAGCTACATTCCTCATTTATGCACATGCCTAGTTTGAAGGAGTTGCGTTCACCAATTCGTTTTTTAGCTGCGGAGGTATGGAGACGTGTTCTCATGCTATGTCAACGCGAGTTAAACAACTCGCGGTTAAAGAATTTTTAACTGCTGAAAACGTGATTACTACTGAGATTCATCGCCGTTTAAAGGGCGTGTATGGTGACGATACTGTTGATAGGACTGCTGTTAACCGATGGGTAATAAAATTTCGTGGTTGCAATCCCGGAAAAGCCGTAATTGATGACGAAAAACGCAGCGGACGTCCGATCACTGCCACAGACGATGAACCTTTTTGTACGTTTGGCATTACTGAAGTGTATTGTTAGTAACGCTGTCTATGTAAAATTCGAGGTTAGGTTTTGCGTCAGTGTGTGTCAGACTGGCAAAAAACCTAACCTGCTAACCTCGAATTTGACGTCGACTGACAGTGCCAGCAGCAATATACTTCAGTACTGCCAAACGTATAACACTAATGACAGGCGTTGCTAAGTGCTACCGCCCTAGGCCATAAAAAATACCTACCGGACTTAGAGCCCTTTATAATACAAGCAGACGCATGTCGCACAAGTTGCATAAAACCTTGCATCACAGTACTTTCGCGTTTACATGTTGGTGGCCATGATACAACCAAAACATAACCCTAAAGCACCTCTATAAAGGGCTCTACATAACCCTACAACGTCAAACAGTTCACTCTTTGTGGGTTATATTACAGTGCCTTTTTATAAACAGTGGCGACAATGGGGTGTCCTATTTTTTATTGGCTCCCTAGATCACGTGGTTTTAGCCGCCATGTTTAGGCTAAATCACCTGTGATTCGTGTTATACTTTTGGCAGTACGGAATGTATTGTCAGTCTATGTCAAATTCGAGGTTAGTAGGTTAGGTTTTTTTGTTATTTGACACAGATTGACGCAAATCTTAACCTGCAAATCTCGAATATTTTCAGTACTACCAACCGTAAAACACGTATCACAGTCGACTCTGATTACGGATTTTAATGAACACCCCTAAATATGGCGGCGGGGGTGTGGTTTAGTTGTATTGTCGCCACTGTCTATATAAAGGCACTGTAGGTTATATTATCTATGCTCGCTGTTCTAGCTTCTAACCTTGTGTTTGAGTTGCCAACTGTGTTTGTTTTCCTGTGCCTTTTTGCCTTTTATGGGTTGCCTCTCATATTCTTATTAAAAAATCAGTCTATTTCAATACCAATGAATATTTTTTTTTGGATAGAAGGTAAGCGTAAAACATTGATTCATTTTTGAATGAACTATTTACGGTCTTTTCTGTTTCTCAGATTTCAAAATCTTCGAGCATGACAGGTTGTTCAACCTCTAATTAGTACGAATTCAACGTATAGACATTAACGTATTTTCATTTTCTGTAAAGTAACTAATTTTTTGAATTTGCCGCTTTTGTGATGTGATTCAATATGGCTGACAAGCATGCTCGTATTATAGAGGTGCTTTAACCGGACTCGTTGTAAAGCTGGTTAATGGTTGCAACCAAACCAGAAAAAAAAATAGTAAATATTTTTTTCGAAATCAAGTAGTGGGGTAAAAGGTAAATTTGGTGATACTGCTGTATAGAAACTAAACGGAGTTAGAGAACAATATTAGAGTGTACCAGAACCTTCTAAAATTATGACGCATTCACGATGTTTGTAGGCCAGAACAGGCCATGTTACGGAGATAGATGCGCTAGTCGCTCTCTGCTGTAAATCTGTGTTTCAGTAAATATCACCTTGAATTAATTTTAATGTTATGGTTCAAAACAAAACCAGCGCGGTTAGTAGTACGCAAATACTTGATGTTGTAATTCTTATCTTGAGGTTAATTAAATAGGAATTTTTCTTCTTCTTCTTTCGCCCCGTCCTTATACCCTTTCGGGTGTCGGAATTGGGATGATTTAGTTGATCTCTTCATTTACCCATTTCTTCCATTTGGCCCTGTTAGTTGTCATCGTCTTTAGTTCTTCAATTGTTTTGCTCTTTTCTTTCCCCGCATCTATTATTTGCTGTAGCCATGTTTTTTTTGGTCTTCCCCTTTTCCTTTTCATGTGGTTTCTTGCTCCCCACACTTTTTTCACCAGTTTATTTGTTTTCATTCTGGTTAAGTGTCCGTACCAATTCAGCTGCCTCTTCCTTACTTTGTTCCCTCTTGGTTCTTGTTTGATTGTTTCTCTTATCATGTTGTTTGTAATTCCATCCCATTTCGTCTTTCCATCTATTTTTCTTATATGTTTTATCTCCAATGCATCTAATTTTTCGATGTGTTTCTTTTGTATCGTCCAGTTTTCACAGGCATAGATTAGTGTCGGGAGCATTGTGACATTGTAGATCCTTAATTTGGTTTGAATGTTTATTTCTGATTTGCCTAGTAATGCTCTTAGTGCGTAGTAGTTTGTTCAATTTTTTCGTCTTATTCGCCAGTTCTACAGCTATGTTCCCATTGTTTGTAATTATGCTTTCTAGGTACTCGAACGTCGTTACTTTCTCCAGTTTTATGTCCTTGCATATCATTTGAGTGTTGTCCAGTTCTTTCTCATTTATTATCATTAGTTTGCTTTTCTGTATGTTTACTTCCATTTTCAGCATTTCTATCTCTTCCACCCATATATCCATTAATCTTTGCATCTTCCTTTTGGAATCCTCTATAAGCACGATATCGTCCGCATATATTAGTGCGTCCACTTTCATCGGCTCCAAACTTTGATATCCTATTATTGTTTGGAGTTGTTTCGTTCTTTCTCTAGTTTTCCTAATCAGCTTATTCATTATTAGTATGAAAAGTAGTGGCAGGGGACTGAGACTGTCTCCTTGTTTAATTCCCTTCCTCCATTTAAATTCTTCTGATCTCGTCCCTGTTATCTGTACCTTTCTGTTTACACTTTTGTAAGTACTGCGCACTATTTTTATAAGTGAGTTTGGGATGTTCGTTTCTTTTAAGCAGTTCCATACCACCTCTCTCTCTATTGAGTCAAAAGCCGCTCTGAGATTTATAAACGACAAGATGATTTCGTTCCCACTTTGTATGCTTCTCTCTATTATATTTCTAATTATACATTTATTATCGTTTGCCTGTCTTCCTGGCATAAATGCTGCTTGCTCGTCCTCAATTTCCTTTCCTGCTAATTGTCTTACTCCTGTTTTTATTATTTTTGTGTATGTCTTGAAGCAAGTGGACGCGAGACATATTGCTCTGTAGTTGTTACAATTTGCTCGTTCTCCTTTTTTGTGAATAGGTTTCACTAAGTTGTTTTCCCATTGCGATGGTATTTCTCTTTTTCCCATGCTGTCTTATATATTTTCCAGAACCACTCTATACTTATTCTCTTAGGTATTTAATCAATTCCGGTTCTATTTCATCAGCTCCTACTGATTTTTCTGTTTTGATTTCTGGCATTGCCTCTTTAACTTAATTCCTGGTTATATCATCCAGTTCTGCTTCTTCTGCCTCCTCATATTGGTCGTTGTCTTGTGACTGCTCTTCTGTTATAGAGCTAAATTTGTCTTCAAAATGTTCTTTTCGTACTTTTAGGATATTTTCTACGTTTGTTTGTAGGTTGTTTTGCTTGTCTTTTGCTCCCGTAATTTCTTTTCTTTTCTCCTCCTTTATTGCTCTTACTTTCGTCCAGAAACTTATATTATTTGCTGTGTAGGATTCCTGTATTTCTTTCCCAAAATCATCCCAGCTCTTTCTTTTTGCATTATTGATTGTTATCTTGACCTGCCCCTTGTTCTGTTATATTGCTCTTTATCTTGCTCGCTTCTAGTTGTGAGATATCTTTTCCAAGCTTGTTTCTTCTTTTTTACCTCTTTTTTGACTTCCTCGTTCCACCATCCGGTTCTTTTGTTTTTGGTGTTATTGCATTTCATACCGCAGATTTTTTTGCTTTCTCCTTTATGGTGTTTTTAAAAGTGATATATCTTTTTTCCAGTGACCAAACATCTTTTGTCCTTTCTAATCATTTCAGTTTTTCATCAGTTTCTTTCCTGTATTTTTCTTGAAGGCTTTTCTTTTTGAATTAATTTATATTTATTTTGTAGTACTCCTTTCTTTCCTCTATTCTTGTATTTATTTCTCTTAATAGTGCTGTGACCATGCTGTGTCTATAGTTCTGTTTCTTTTTCCGTCCATATATTTTTGATATCTTTTTCTAGGTTTTTTGTGAACACTATGTAATCGATTGGGCTTTTTGAGTTTCTTTCCTCTGCTATGAAGGTGTATTTGTTATGGTCCCGAGTGGTGTAGCTTGAACAAGCGTCCACGTTCGATCAGCAGAGTTAAGCAACGCTGTCTCTGGTCAGAACTTGGATGGGAGTTCCACGGCTGCATCTCTCGGCGCCTCGTGGTACGGCTATCACGGAAAAAAGTTGGTCCCGGCGGTCATACAACATCATGACAGTCGTTAGTGGGGTTGGAAGTCCTCATAACTGCACAGCGACGCCTATAATTGGCCTAACGGCTGTTGGCTGAGTTCAAATTAAATAAATAAATAAATAAATAAAAAATTTCTTGCTCCTAGAAAGTATTCCCTATGAGTAGTTCGTTTGCTTCGCAAAATTCTAACATCTTCCTTCCATTTCTATTTAATACTTCTTCTCCATACTCTCCTATGCTTTCTTGTCCTATATTTACATCTCGTTCCACTCGTGCATTCCAATCGCCGATTATAGTGATTTCCTCTTGTTGCTCTCTTAATTCGTCCACTACTCTTTGTAGATCTGTATAGTATTCTATTACCCTTCCTTCTTCTGTTCGTTCTGTTGGTCCATAGATTT
The DNA here is from genome assembly GCA_940337035.1 of Agriotes lineatus. Classification (NCBI taxonomy): domain Eukaryota; kingdom Metazoa; phylum Arthropoda; class Insecta; order Coleoptera; family Elateridae; genus Agriotes; species Agriotes lineatus. Next base: position 27,297 of record CALNHX010010853.1, on the reverse strand, counting down.
ATATTACTACCATTATGCTTTTTAACTGTATATAAATTAGTATTATTCTAGATGATATTGGTTCGTATTTGATTATCCTCCTCTCAAGCTCCTTGTTTGTTATTATTCCCACCCCCTCCTTTGCCCTCTGCCCAAAAGTTATCCCTGAGTAGCATATGGAGTATGCTTCATTTATTTGTATGTGTCCCGTGCCAGTTTTTTTTTCATTTCGCGAATTCCTATTTTACTATTTTCCAGTTCTTCCGTCAATTCTAATTCTTTCCCTGTTAGTGATATTACATTTCAAGTGGCTATTACTATTTTTCCAATCCCATTTATTCCATTTCCTATGCTTGGGTCGTTATCATTTCCATCCGTTTCTTCAGTTCTCAGTTTTTTGGGATAGCGGTTTTTGTTTTTTTCCTCAATTTATTGTTCTTCGAGTGAGTTTAATTCTGGAGATCTTATATGAACTTTCCTCTTATTAATTCTGGAACTAATAATTCTTTTTTGTTGTTGTTCTCTTGTACCAGTTTCCTCCGTGTACCCGGGACCTTTTATTTCGTTGTTTATTATTACCTTGTTGTATCGTAGTTGTGCTTTTTGACCTTGTTCTCTTGCTGCTTTTATTATTGGGATTAGTTGTCTATGTTCCTCCTAAACTTCTTTCAGGTAGTCTTCATTTATCCAAATTTCTGTTCCCTTTAGATTGTTCGAGTTTTTCCTATCTTCTTGTTGAACTTCATTAGTTTTATTATTACTGGTCTTGCTCTTCCTTCATTATATTTCCCAATTCTTCTTATTTCCTCCGTTTCGCTTTTTACCTCTATCTCTATTCCCATTTTGCTCAGTACCGTGTTAGCTATATTTATCTATAAATTCCTTTACCTACCTTTAGGTCATCGCTATATCTCTTAGTTAACAATCGATCACTATAAAAGTATATTTGAGGCCCGTCTCTAGCATCAGTGAAGACGTCGCGGATTCTAGTTTATGATGTTATAAATGGCGCCAACAAGTTAAACTCAAATATACTGATATAAGCCAAGAAACTTGTAACTTCACTTTCTATCAACTAATAACAATACGATTATTGAACTCCCTATCAAAATGAAAGAAAGCAATACTTGTAGCTGGTTTTATTAATACTCGAACATTACTACCATCGATCAGACAATTAGCATCTTTACTATTACTACCTCACGCAGGGTACCCCAAATAGTTTAACTTAAAACGCTCGTAAGGCTAATGGTTACACAGTTTTTATATGCAAAAATATCATCAGATTCTAGCTACAACACTTATCTTTGTGCCGATATACTCGCAGACATTTAATACGTCCCGTTACTCCTAACACATGTCAGCTTGACAGGTTCCAACCTCGGCTGTCATTTGCTATACCTCGACCCTCAATACTGCGGTAGATTAGCTTTCCAATACTGTCCGCCTAATAGTTGTTGCTATAAATCGAATTTCCAGGTAACAAAAGGCAAATTCCATATTAAACTACATACCCTGTTCACAGGCAATAAACTTCGCAATCGTTGTATTCGTGTTTCCCAGATCGCTTTACAGCTTGAATATAAATATTCATTGGAAAAATGACATCTGCTTAATGAACTCCTTTACAGGAACGGCTGGCTAGTAAACCAATTCTTTACTATCACCAAACCAGAATAAATGGCGAGATTGTCATTTACACCCCACGAAAACTCTTGCCTTTTTTAAAAGCTGATATACAAATTTTTCTCAAACAAAACCAACCTTGTTTTTATATCTTCCCTAGCAACGAACAAAGCCAATCTGATATTAATTTTATCGCGTCACTCTCACTAGATTCCTCATTCAACACTAGTATTAATATCAAATGCTTTTGACACGTAACAACCGCTTCTACCTTTTCCTTTGTTATTAGTTCATCTTCCTTTTCCTCATCCACTATCCCTTTTATTATTAGATTCTTCCTTCTGATTTGTTTTTCTAGGGATTCCATTCTTTGCTCTTGTTTTGTTATCTTATCTTTCAGTTCGATGTTTTCCCTTTTCGCTTTTCTTAGTTTTTCGGCTACTCTTTCGAGTTTATCATCTATTTACGTTAGCTTATTTTAAATTTTCTGCAGGATTCCTTCTAGCTTTTCCATTTTGTCTTGTATTTTTATATTTATTTTTATTTGCACGAGTTACAGGTTTTCACCCGGTTCAACCTCTCGGAGGTTCGGCCCGTCTTGTGCTAGTCGCGTTTTTATTAACCAAGGTTTGACATCAGAACTTATACTATTTTTAAGTTTCCTAAAGTAGGGTCCTGGTTACTATTTGAGTTTTAACGCGGGTTTGTTTCGCTTATCTTTGCGCTGTGCAGGCGCAGCTGGGTTTGTACCGTCGTCTGTTATCAGTAAGCCTGTGTTATATGTGGTTATTTTTATCCTAATTCTAGTCCTACCTTATTTCTGGTTGTTGGTAGGTGGTTAATTAGCCTTCTATTACCTTCTCACCGTCACTTTTTATATTTTAAGCACTATTCTCGCGCTTTTTAAGCAGATTTTATTCGGATCACAATTCATCTGTACTTATCACTTTAGCCAGGCTAAATAGGAATTCAAAAATAATAATTTTTTTAAAATAATAAAAAGTACCTTAGGCGTTTCATAAAACTTCAAAAACGTACATGCTTTATTTATATTCTTAATTTGTATTTATTTGACATTTTTCGGTGTTTAATATTCGTGTCATTATTTAAAAGCGGTCCCGAGTGGTGTAGCTTGAACAAGCGTCCACGTTCGATCAGCAGAGTTAAGCAAAGCTTTCTCTGGTCAGAACTTGGATGGGAGTTCCACGGCTGCATCTCTCGGCGCCTCGTGGTACGGTTATCACGGAAAAAAGTTGGTCCCGGCGGTCCTACAACATCATGACAGTCGTTAGTGGGGTTGGAAGTCCTCATAACTGCACAGCGACGCCTATAATTGGCCTAACGGCTGTTGGCTGAGTGCAAATTAAATAGATAAATAAATAAATAAAAGCATAAAATAAAAAATTTACTATCAAGTTACTAGTCGCGGCCAAGAAAACAGGACACTTTTTTTATCTAATTCTCAAAATGCCATAACAAATGCTGACACTGACAATTCTAATTCATACATGTCATTAAAAGTCATTATTCAATCCTGTAATATGCCGTCACATATTGGAAATACGGATACAGTCCCGGGTTTTTTGATTGCCACGCGTTTTGCGAATTAAGTCAAAAAAAAATGTTTGTATAAAATAAATAATTATGCGGTTCCTAATATAATTAATATATGTAATTGTAAAGATTTTGTAATTAACGTTTACAGCAAATACATTTCAATCCGGTTGTATTTTATTACCAGTTTACTTTACTGCACCAGTGCAGTAAAGTGATACTCTACCGCACTCCTATTATTGGAGCACACGTTGTCTTTAGCGCTTCAACTTTTATACTTCCTTTGCAACAAGTCCCTTTCCGCACTGGTATTACACTCAGAGGAGCATTGGTGCCGGAACGTGCCTGAACGCCGCGCCGTTTGTTAGAACAATTCCATTAAAGCAGTTACTTTTGGTACTTTAGCCTCAAATCCTAGCATTTTCGCTAGTCACGCCAGTTAAATTCGTAATTTAGCGGTAATGTTACCAAATCTTCATTCTGCAGATATTTATTTCCGCGTAGTCCAGTTCAAATATTAACGCATTGCTGATTCAGGTTTATTTTGGCGTAGGTTACAATTCCAGTTTTGTTTGTGTTTTAGTGCATTATCGCCGCCTTTCTTAGAATTCTTGTTGTACAAGCCTGCCTTAAAACTTTCCGCGTAAATCGTTTATGAATACTGCCCTGCAGTCCTATTAGTCGAGTTCCAGTTATAAATTCACCCTTTGTTCTCGTCTGTCAGTAAAGCAGTCTCAGGTTACCGAATTGCGACATTCAGGGTCCCCTGAAAGTTTCGCAAGTGTTGAACCATATTTCGTCATGCTAAAAACTTCCATAGCTTTAAGTAGAAGCTTGAGTCAGCTTTGGTAAATCCAACATCTTCTGAACCGTTCTATCGTACGAGCAACAAGAACAGATAAGCCGCGTCTGCGCTATGTCATTCTTCACGCTTGCCGCTTGAGAGGAGCGTCACTTAGCGTGCAGCCCTCAAGACGTTCGGGGGTGGCGCTTTGTCCGCGAGCCGGCTTCCCTTAGCCGAGCTCGCGTTAAGTCGAAATTCTTGTGTTGCGAAGCCGCATTGTCGCCGTCATTTCGAGCTTTGTGCATAGTGGTTAAAGGTGAACGTTTAGCCAAGTTTTTCCGTATCGTTTGGAGCTCAGCACCTCCGCTAACACTTATAGTGGATTATATTTTGGGAACACCCAACCGTGTGCTAAACTTACCACGTAGAACGAAGACCCGATCCCTTACCGTCAACTACTTGTTACCGGGGTCCGTTCTAGTCAACCCTCGTGTTGGGAATGTTTTACCGCTCGCATTCGCTCGATTTTGGCCCATTCCTGTGTTTTACAAAAGTTTTCTGTCGTTTCCGTTCGTGGCACTGACTGAGTGGTGGATTGTTTGTGTTAGTGAAACACATGTAACTACAGAAATAGAAGATCATGAAATAGCTATCGCTGGATATTCAACAGTAGTATGCTACTGAAACAGCAGGCATACAGGAGGAATTATTATTTATGTTAGAAACTGTCTGAAATATGAGGTGGTTTCTAGAGATGTAGTAAATAGTAATTATTGGATGCTAATTGTCAAAATACATGTAAATAGAGAGGTTTTTGTGACTGCTGCATGTTATAGGTCTCCCAACTCTAGTACTGGCGAATTTTTAGATTACTTGGATGAAAAACTAAATGAAGATTTTTTACAACAAAACAAAACGTTTATACTTGGAGACTTAAATATTGACTGGTTGAAGAAAGATAGTGAGGCTAAAAGATTGAAAGACGTTATCCAATCAGCCGGTTTTACTCAAATTGTATGTAAAGAAACTCGCATTACAAATGTGTCATCTACACTATTGGACCATATAATTACTAATGATTTTTGTGCTACGGAGATTCCAAGGAACTTTCCACTGATAAGTGACCATGAAATGATTGGTACTGAATTACAATTTGTGAGGAATGCCCCAGTAATGCAACAGAGTACACACTTTCGTAACCTAGATGATCAGACAATCAGGCCTATTCCCTAACTTCAAATCGAATAGAAGTGACTCAAATCGAATAGAGGTAGGGCGATCGAATAGAAATGGTTTGCAATTCGTATTCCGTAACTCCGCTGGGCTTCGATCGTAGAAATAACCCAAGCCGCGTCGGTAGAAATCGAACACGATATGTACGAGCTCGTCGAAGTTACTGAAAACGCATCGAAATTGCTGTAGCACCTGCGCAGTGCTGCTTTGAGTACGACTTTCGCGGTTTTTATGAGTTGGGACAGTTGTTTTTGTTTTGCGTTTGAACGTTTATTTACTTATGTTTATGAAATAAATAATGACAGCGAACGAGGTAAATGCAGGAATTTTTCTTGGAGGAGAAATTAAACGGAGAATTCAATTGCAAGTGTATATCACATGTAGTTAACCTATAAAATGTTTTTATTTTGTGAACCTGTACGAACTTTGTTTTAATTAATTTGATTTTACATTCAGCTGTTTCAGTTGGAACGACGCTCCATACGAGATAGGAGCAATCACTTTGAAATTCCAGAAGGATTATTTATAAAATTATATCGGTTACCAACACATTTAGTTATCAATCTAATTAAACATATTAGAGTGTTTTTGGTAGAACCACAAAGAACTACTGCAGTTCCAGATTAGATTAAGGTCATTATTAGTAGCAAAACATTCTGACAGAAAATCGTTAAAATTTATTCAGGCTAGTTTACATGCACGCGGGATGTTCGGCGTGATTATTTCCTAAATAAATGGATAAAATTCAGTTGGTGAAGCACCTTTAATAATCAGGTTAAAATTATTCGCAAGCGATTAAACTTTGACACATTTTTAACCGCGGTTAAATTTTGACGTTTGAACTTTTATCATTATTAAACTGACAGAAACCATAGTGATTACGGATTACTATGGATATGAAGGACTAATCACTGTATTTTTTACCACCAACTGGAACTATTCATCCTCGTAACACTGCAAATAAATTCAAATAGCCGTTAGATTAGACCGTTGCTTGATCAGCTGTTTTTCAAACTGTACCTTTTCGTTCTGTGGCGCCTGTCAGACTCTGCGTTAAAGCTTATTATTGCTTGCTAATGCAGCGTTGCCAAATCTATGTAAACAGCCACCGATAGAAATCGCCTGAGCGCCAGTAGCCGACTTCTATTACGGTTAGGGAATACCACTAATCGTAAACTGTAGGCGCAGTAGAAGTCGGTAATTTCGATTTGTAAACATTCCGATCCGATTTACCCACTTCTATTCGATCCAAGGAAAGTTAGGGAATAGGCCTGAATATCCAATGTAATCCTAGAATTAACTGAAAAAGAGTGGAATTATACTTCTGTGGACGTAAATGTTCTTTATTTTGATTTTATGCATCATATATACAGGAAGCTCTTGATAAGGTTGCCCCTCAAAAACAGTTGGTAAGGAAAAAATATCCGTGGATATCAAGAGAAATAAGAAAGGAACAGTCTGAAAGAGATAAAGCATACAAAATATTTTGTCTTACAAAAACAGAAGAAGATTGGGACAAATACAAGCAAAAACGAAATAAAGTGGTGTCAATGGTGCGGTTGGAGAAAAAAAGATATTTTGAGTGCAATATAGACAGGTGTAAAGGAGACGCAAAAAAATGTGGAGAACACTAAAAGAACTCTTGGGAAATAACAAGCAACAAATAGATTCCTCACAAATCGACTGTGGAAATTATAATGGACCTGTGGAAGAAAACTTTAACCAATTTTACCTTGATAGTGTAAGGGAAGTATCTGAGAGTATTGCGAAGAAAAACTGGCATAGCGAGAACATAGAAAATAAGCAATCAAAGTGTATGAAGTTTAAGTGCATTTCAATGTTGGAGTTAAAAAAAGTTGTGTTTAACTTACGGAACAAAAGTAGCAGTGACCATTGCCTAAGCATAAAGCTAGTAAAAGACATATTCTGTGTAATAGGTTACCCTCTTCTACATTTGATTAACACTTCTCTTGAGTCGGGAATTTTTCCTAACGATTTAAAAACTAGCATTATTATACCAATCCCTAAGGTGCAAAAACCTACTGTTTCTGGTGAGTTTAGACCAATTAATTTATTACCGGCAATTGATAAAATTATAGAGACTATAGTGTGTGCGCAGCTGAGAGCTTATTTTGAAAACAACAAATTATTGTATGCGGGGCAATCAGGATTTAGAAATAGGCACTCTTGTGAGTCAGCAATACAATACGTAACTGCAACATGGAGAAATGATATAAACGAAGAGAAAATGGTGCTTAGTGTTTTTGTCGACTTAAAACGTGCATTCGAGACTATTGATAGGAACATTTTGGTTAAAAAATTGGAGTTGTATGGTGTAGGCGGTAAGGTGTTGCTATGGATCAAGAATTATCTTAGTAACAGGTACCATAGGACTAGAATTTTACATAGTGTATCAACAAAAAAAGAAAGCGTATGGGGAGTCCCACAGGGTAGCGTGCTGGGCCCCCTGTTATTTATAATTTATGTGAATGATATATATAAAACTCTAAAAAACTGCTTTGTTAATCTTTTTGCTGACGACACACTTATTTCATTGTCGAGATTTAACTTGTGTGAAATTACCACTGTTTTAAACCACGAGCTTGCGTTATTGTATAACTGGTTGTGTAGTAATAAATTAAAATTGAACGAATTAAAGACAAAATGTATGGTTATAGGGTCAAAAACAAATTGTAAAAAGTTTAATGAATTGGGCTTAGTACTGCACATAAATAATTCGGTTATTGAAACTGTTAGTGAAATAAAATACTTAGGTATCTTACTGGATCCACAACTAAGTTTTTGTAATCATGTCAATTATTTATGTAAAAAAATAGGAAAGAAGGTTGGGTTTTTTAATAGAATATCTACTTTTCTATCTCATTGGACCAAAAGACTTGTGTACAATACAATTATTTTTCCCCATTTTAATTATTGTTTATCTTTACTTATTTCGTGAAACAAAGATTGCATATATAAATTACAATTGCAGCAAAACAAAGCAATGAGGATACTTCTAGGATGTAATCGATACACACATATAAATGATATGTTAAATTGTCTGGGTTGGTTATCGGTGGAACAGTGCATTAAAAAGGCAAATATTTCCTTAATCTATAAGATTGAAAATGGCTTAGTACCGCAATACTTAAGTTCATTTTTGGAGATAAGATGTAATATGCATTCATATAATATTCGATATAAACAAAACTATTATGTTCCCACAATGAAAACTAGCAAACTCCAAAAATCGCTATTCTATGAGGGAGTTTGTCTTTTTAATGACTTGCCTCCCGATATTAAATCTGCTGAAAATATACACGCATTTGATAAATTATTAAATAGTTACTTAAGCCATCAATAATTTTATATCTACATAATGTGTATTGTGCAATGTGTAACATTTTATGTAACTTACTAGCCATGTGCTAAATAAATCTTATTTATCATTTATCAGATGCAACTCGCAGCTGAGGAAAACAACTTAAGTCAGCACAACTATGGTCCTATGAAGGTAAATTGTTAACTGTTAAATGTTTATAGTGAAGTGTTTTGCCAAAGTGTAGCTTGGGCCACTTGAGCCCTATTTGGTTGGTTTAAATCATAAAATGTCGAACTGTTCCGTCAATATTGTTTGTAGATGTAAACATGTCATTTATTGCCGATTGATCATTCAAGTTTAGATTATAAATTGCGTCGTTAACCCAACTAATCTTTTTGCATATTTCATGCCGTAAGATTTAATTATTGTAACATTCATTGTCATTTGTCTCATGTTATTTCATCAATAGAGTTTCTTGTTAATTGTTTATACGTTTTTCATTGGTGTGTTTGCATGCCCTGTTGTGTCTATGTTTTGTACAGGAACCTAGTTGGTGCAAGTAAGTGTAAGCTGATGCCGTTTAAGGTAGGTTTGATCCAGCTGTAACGTCGCTACCTCAGGTTGTGCCAAGGAAGAAGTAGTTAGGTGATTTACCCACTTCCATTTTCAAGTAATTTCACCTGTGTTGCCGATGTTGCGTTTGTCTCGATGTAGTCAAGAAAATGGTGGCGTACCTTATTTAACATCTTTAACCCCGTTGTGCTAGAGCACAGCCCTAACTGTTAGATAATAAAGAACTTCGACCTTTCTTCACTGAGCACCCAATAGCCGGCGCGCACCGTTGCAGCACATCTTGTAACGAAGTTCCGGTACTGCTCTTTGGGAGAAATAAAAAATTGTCTTTTCACATAAAATTTTTTTTTCTACGATCGTCTCAAAATGACAACTTTTTGCACAATTTCTAGGGTCAAAAGTGACTTTTGTAGCACTCTTAATATTAGCGCCCGAATTAGAGTCCTCTCAACGTAAGATAGGGACAGGCACGTCACAGTTCGGTTGCGCGGATTTTTGTTACGTCACGCGCCTCAAGAATTGGCAGTGGCGTACACGGATACAAGTGAACTCATCGCGTATCCTATCAACTACTAAACCCCCTGGTAACAGGACGCCTATTTAAAAACGTGCCGTTGCTAAGTAACCATTGCCCATCGGGATAATCGCCAAACCACTGCGCACCCTGGCAATGATGACGTGCCTGTCCCTATCTTACGTTGGGCGGACTCTACGTCTTTTTTGCACGTTGTCATTGGTGGCGTGTTTTAATATAGTATTAAAACACGCTCTGCCGTAAATTTGAATGTTAACGAAATAAGTTTTTATATTTCTGTTACGATCGTAGAAAAAATAGGGTATGATACACGCGTATAAGTGCCATTAAAACACTAGCGACGTTAGCGACGTTAGCGACGTTAAAAACACTCCGCTTTGCGTCGTGCTCTTAAACTCGTCGCACGTGCATATACACTAGTATCGTAATATACTATTAACTTAAAGTCTGGTCTACTTTTGATTTTAACGTTCAATATTCATTGTTATCATATTTCTTAATAAAAGATAAGCTTACGAATCACTTCTAGATGAATTAAAAGTGCCGGAGCCCGATCAGATAAACCTGTACGTTTTGGCGTCCCGAAGATTGAGAAGTTGGGCAGAAGGTGAGCCATATGTAAAAACATAGTTTCGAAAACACCAATCTGCAGATAATAACCGAACGAGTCAAGCAAAACCAACCACTTTGGAGAATGCCAATCCATTTGCTAAGTTTTTGTAACTCTATGGACATATTGGCGTATCAAAACTGAACTATTTCAACGAACAAAACAGTTTGTACTCTGATGTTTCAACTATTATGCAATGTTTAGTTGTTCAAGCGTTCAAGTTTTAAATGTTTTTGTGGGTATTAAAGTGGTTTCGTTTGATTCCTAACTATTACTTCACCTTTATTGATATCTTATTATTATTGTTAACAAAGTATGAGCTGATAAAAATATAACCTAAATAATTATAAAAATCAGACTGCATAAAGATGGTCCTTACTTTTGGATATCCGTAGGCAAACGGCGACAAAATAAGTTGGTATTAATTTAATTCACGAAAATAACTTAAACATTTGACACGATGTGATGTCACGATTTGCATTCTTTAGTGAAATGAACTATACGCGGTTGTAGGAATAGACTGTACTTTAGTTAGCTATAAGCCATTTGTATCATAAATATTTTCAGGTAGAATTCGTAGCCAAAATGTCATATTAAAATTACAACAAGCGAATGTTTAGCCGATGTTTAGAAATGTGCCTTTCTCTGGGAAGCTGGGGATATTTCAATCTCACGAATAGGTTAGAGTAAATTTATGCAGGGTTTACTTCGTAAGCCGAAATATTGGGCGAAGGTATATAGTTAGTACGTAGTCAGAAGTGCAACTGTTGCAACTCGATCATAAAAATTTCGTGCTTGCTGGAGCAAATTCTTTTAGTAGAATTGTAAAACTTTATTAGCGATAGTTTGTGAAGGGTCGAGCTTGACAAATTTTAGAGTGTGAAAGATTCAAATTTGTCAAATTCATAAAACTATTATGAAATGTCACGTCCGTATGTACGTGCCAAAAGTCTTAAATTTAGACCTGCTCTGATAGGCTTAATTGGAAATTTGTAAACGCCTACCGAGTTTTCTTGGTCAAACTGGACTTAGAACTTAGTTAGTTAATAAGTTGTTAATAAGTAAAGTTAAGAAGTATTTAAGTGTATTTTACTAAAAGGATTGCCAGTTACCCCGACTTTAGGAGTATCGTGACAACGAAAAAGATTCGTTTTACTTCTTATCAATGTAAACATCCAAATGGATGTGCAATTTTTATAACATTGTCATGTAGCCAGCTGCCTGCGACTATGGACCACAAGTCTTGTGGTTTGCTATAATACAAAATCAAATGTTCCGGTACTGGAAAATTTACAAGTGCACCCCTGGTTACAATATTCTATTTGTGTAATTGAGAAATTTGTATCCTAAACCATTTTAACCCATTCTTGAACAACTCCATCAAGGCCTTTGTGAGTACTACAGTACAGTACGACTTTTTAAAATCGTCGAAATTGTATTGGATTATAAAAACTCGCTTTTCATTTTTTCACTTAAGTATACTATGGTGTTATGTATTAACGACTCTAAGCCAAATTAGAAATACTATGAAACGATTGTTGGTACATAGGGTAGATAATAGATAGGTGATGGTCTATAAGCGGTCGAATTTTATGGACATTCTGGATACAAAACTATCCATCTTCGCTATATAGAAACTTTCAAATGTGAAATGTAATACTGACACAGAAATATTCATTAAAAAACCAAATAGAGAAATATTCTACTTAAAAGTTCGAGGTATGCAAGACCGAATGTATAAAATATAACAATAAATTATAACCACTAAATTTTTTCTGTAGCTAATCTATTAGATTTCGCGAATACATTATGGAAGTAAGTTAACTTAGTAGTTAAAATACCAACCTTTTTCAACATTAATGCAGTTTAGAAAGTAATGGAAAGAGCATCCGACATACAGCTTCGTTGCAGCGTTACTAGCAATCAAGAGGAACAATTCAAAATTTTAGGTAACATTTTAAAAGATATTATCTAGTACAACAGCTATGTTAATTGCGTGTATAGTACAGCAAAGCAACAATTATAGTAAATTTATAATAGATGATCTAACATATTCCCGTAAGCGTCCACTTGTTAATTTAATGTTTAGTAATTGTAAGAAGACAGAGTATTATTGATTACTTTAATGTAAACATGTCTACAAGGAATACCGTTTGCTTGGGAGTTAACAAAAAAATATATAAAACCTAATCAGTAACAACGCGAGATTATTCGAAGACTTTATATTCATAAATTTGATCTTTAACTACTGCTACTACGTCTTTAATTTTAAAACTTTAACATTTTAAAGCGATGTTTGTGTAATGGTCAGCACAGTTGCCTTCCAAGCAGTTGATCCGAGTTCGATTCTCGGCCATCGCACGTTATAGTTATCATTTGGGAAAACAATTATTCTAATGTATGTTAATTTATTATTTTAGAAAAATATTATTTACTGTTTATGATAGTCAATTAGGGAATAATATGACATCCACAGGTATTTGCTGCTGATTAATTACTAGCTTCAGGCCAAAATTTGGAATATTCATAACTATGTTATGTTCCAACAGAATCTATTTTTAGGAGTTTTTACTTTTTCTTCTTCTTCGCACATGATTTCTCATAAAAATGTAAAACCATTTCAGAAATAGATGGCACAATAACTGGCTAATTATGTAACAGCAGCAAATAAATAGAGAATAAATGATTGGACATTTAAATTGCAAAAATACAAGATTTTAGATTCTACGACAAACATATCTTAATTAATATATGACATATCATTAAACTACAGTTTCAACGTAAATAATAAAAATGCCACTCAGCAACGTCCAATAGCATTATTTTATGCTTATGCATAGATGCTTATTCCTACGATGAATATATACAGGGTTTTCCGACTGCTTTTCACCATGTATCATTTGTGTTTCACTTTATCTCAATGCCGCATTTAAAACTTTCTAAACTTGCAGAAACCTGTAAAAATGTAACTATAACATTAGGAAGGTAAAGTGTATAATGATACCTACACATTCAGGAATAAAGAATGTAAGAATAGTAGATACTGCATTCGTTTTCAATGTTCTTATTCCATCAGCGGTTTTTGTAATTTGCGATAATTCAAAGTGACACTACAGCAAATGGGAACCAGTAATATTGTAGGTACAATTTTATTGAAAAGTACTTACTTCACATGAACGTGAAGCAGTTGCGGGAGTCCAATTATTACTTTTGCCAAATTTGGCCCAGTGCTCCCCTTATTGCACATTTTTGGGATATCTGAACCACGCTATCTACAATTATCTGCTGCACAGTATACCATTATCACAGAAATAATACTTGTAGCTCCTGCTAGAAGACGAAACACCACAATATCAAACATGAGGCAGGTCATACACAAAAAGTTCATAGTTGTCAAACACAAGTGTCATGTCGACCGAAGCATCAAGGCCTCGATTTGTATTGGTGTGTTTAAACGGAGCGTGTGGGTGACCGTCGGTACAATCCAGTAAGGCAGTAATAAACCTTCCTTATTGTTAAATGAAATGTACTTATGTTAGTAGTTGTAAAAATCACAACCAATAGGCATAATAAGTAATTATTGTCTGCGATAATATTCTTATTAAATGTAGTGGGAAGTTTGTTCCCCAAAACACAAAGATACTAAACCGTTGAATGAAGCCTTGGTACTTTTGCCGGTTTAACACGCCATGTAGTGTTGTGCATTGTTATAGAGGTGTGGTGCTTCTTCCTCTTGTCAACACTTGACAATATTGACAAATGAGAATTACATTTGGCAAACAGTAGTATACAATTAACACATGGTGAAAAGCAATTAGAAAACCCTGTAATTGAAGGAGTTCATGCAGTTAGACTACTATACCAATACTAGTTTATGTATAGTATTTTCTAAGTGAGTAATAGAACTTAAATGTGGTAATTTATGGCTTATTTTAAGAATAAAAATTCCTATAAACATGTTTCCCAGCTTTCTTCGTTTTCAAAATACAGGGTATCAAAGAAGCGGAAACAAAATTGAAAATTAAGGAAAACTAATCGAGATATTTAATTCGAATTTGGTCTGATTACATATGGTACTAAGAGCCACTTTTCAGTATAATTTAAAGATTTTCAGGTAAACCAAGGGCCTGCATGTGGGTAATCATATTACATTTTTTAATTAGAAAATGACACGCCACTTTCAACTTGAATAATTTTTTAAACTCTCAAACAAAAACTTTCCAAAAACTACCTCTTGTCTTTTTTTTAGATTTTATTAGCAATTATCGAGTTACAATGAAACTTGTAAATAAAGCACAATTATATATTTTATCACAGTTATACAAGTTTATATCTGTTGATCAAGACACCTGCTTTTCACACTTGTTTAAATAATTCGAACGTCACTTGTGTTGTATTAACCTAGTATATATTTTATTTACTATGGTGAATTACACACACCTAGAATGCTGATATGCATTTTGTGTACCGTTTTGCTGACGAAAGAGATCAATAAACAAGGCCAATTTACAATGAAAAGTATTCGCATCGCCAATTACCGGGTCGTCCGATTTTCATAAAGCCAATCCCAGACACATTGCGAATGTTCACGACTCCGATTATTTACGAATATTGTCAATACCGTGTGTAACCTTCTAGACTACTCGTATATACTTGTACCAGTAAAACTCGGAAATACTAGTGAGCCAGACTCGCGATGCTCCACGACCTAGGCAAAATATCTGCGCTTACCGAAAACCTAATCTCAAATAACATAAAAGCGCTGTATCTCCATGAGGTGTTCGTTGTTTTTAATAATATATGAGGCTGTTTTGGAAAATGGATAGTGAACAAGAGGAGCAGACTATAGTCAGCGCTGCATAAGTGGTTATGTCCTCCCGATAATTATTGGCAATTATTAATTAATGTACCATCATACGCACCCTTCGCGTCGTAGTTCTATGAAGTAACTAAAATCTAATTTTATTTTTCACATGTACACACGAGTAATCGTGAGTAGTCTGGGAGCTCCATCACGAGTGCGACTACGAGCAAAAACGAATATAATTTTTCTTTTCTTCGTGTTATTGTACCGAAAACCGATAGGAACTGCACGGGTACGTGCGCAAGCATACACATAGCACGAGTGGCCCGTCCCAGACTACTCGCGAATGGCTGTATTCGATGTGTCTGGGATCGGCTTAACTCGTAATGTGCCACCATACAATCGAAAAATGAGGTCACCCTGGCCATCCGGAATTTTTTACGAATTTATGTCTCAAATTATATTTGGAACAATAGTTAATTATTTTTTTTAGTAAAAACATGAAAATGATAAGGAAAAATGAAAAAAAAAAGTTGTGTTGACACGTTGGTCCCTCGCAGCCACACGGTTTCTCTCAAACATATATGGCCACGGAGCACCAATGTGTCACCACAATTTGCAGGTTAGAACCTGCATATTCGTGCTATTCCAAAATAATCAATAAATCTGGAGGAAACGAAGCAAAAAATAAAACACCTCAATCAACTCTGAAGTGCTTTTTTGCTACACATAAAGCAAGTTTGTAGATTTTAGGCTGGTGTTTTCTTTGTATTATCAATATAATATTTTTCTTACGAAATATGAACTTAGTTCTTTAGTATTCGATATATACTATAATTTTTTACACAAAATGTGCTTAGTTTTTTAGTGCTTCCAATATCATATATTTGTTTTCCACAAAATGTACTTCGTTTTTTAGTGTTTCCAATATCATATATTTGTTTTCCACAAAATGTATTTAGTTTTTGAATAAAAGAAAAAGCATATCTTCGAGTATTTAACACGTAATGTGCCATGTGGTGTCAACAAGGTCTCACAAGATTTTTGTCAGCATAAGCCGTGCGAGACCGCTCTGGTCCCACATTTTCGACTACTGGTTTCAGCCATGTGAGTCCACGTTGGTGCAAGAAATCAGGGTTAATCATATGGGGCCGTCAAATGGGTGGCCTAACGGTCCCGAAACTGCATTTGGCCGGTGTGAATATGACACCAAAGTGTCACCACACGGCTACGAAATTTCAATTTGCTTATATTAAGAATCCACCAGCGTCTTGTGGAAACTGAATCATTTGTACCAACACGTAATGTTCCAAGAAGACCTCAAACAGTTAAGACTTCTGCAGTGGAAGAAGCTATTCTGAACGAAATTGAAGAACTTCCAGCAACTAGCACCAGAAAAATCGTATCTAATCTTCAAGTATGTTCTAAGCTGGTGTGGATAATTCTGAGAAAACAGCAGCTATACCATTACCATATCAGTCGAGTACAGGCTCTGTAGCCACTAGATTTTCCTCAACATTTAACGCTTTGTCTGTAGATTCAGCAAAAATAGCACAGAATCCTCAATACGTTGGCGAGGTGCTTATTACAGACGAGGCCAACTTATTTAATAACGCTATTATGAATTTTTATAATAACCATCTTTGGAGTGAAGAAAATCCACATGCGATAGTAGAAGGCTACTTTCAGCATCAATTTTCATTGAATGTATGGGTGGGAATTGTTGGAGATTTATTGATTGGTCCTGCCTTTCCTCATATGAGACTAGACGGTGGTTCGTATCGACATTTTCTTGACGATGAACTACCTATTCTACTGGAAGATGTTCCAGTGATGCTCAAAAACAGAATGTGGTATATGCACGACGGCGCTCCAGCTCATTTTAGTGTACTAGCTCGCAGGTTTTGAATATTGAGTTCGATAGAACGGTCGAGGTGATCAAATGCCAAACCAACCATGGCCTGTAAGATCCCCAGATCTAAATCCTTTTGATTTTTTCTTTTATGGACACCTAAAATCTTTAATTTACACAACACGTATTGCAAGCCAAGACGATCTGATGCTGTGCATAATACATGTGTGTGAGACTCTACTTAACAATCCAGGTATCTTTAAGCGAGTACGTCAATCGTGGAGAAGGAGAGCTGAGACATGTGTTATTATAATTTATTCTGCAATTTCATTAGTTACTATATTTTTATTATTTGTATTTTATTATTATTTGCAATAACTCAGTCTATTCCCCTAATAAAACGTTAAGCTGTTTATAATTTTTATTTTAACTTGACGCTGTATTTTGAAAACGAAGCAATTTAGGAAACACGTTTATAGGAACTTCTCTTCTTAAAATAAGTCATAGAATACCACCTTTAAGTTTGATTATTAATTAGGAAACACTCTGTGCTCTATAGGTAGGATATGCACAGAAAGCAGCATGTTATACGTTGTATCACACACAAAGGATACTACGAAATTTGTGCAATACAACTTTATTCATCTGCAATACGTCAAAAGTCCCTTCCTCCATATTCAGTGAACCTTCATATTCTTCGAAACCGATTAATTGTCGCATTGGTCAACCCACGTTTATACTGGGAACTGAGTACATGCTTCATCACATGTCTTCAGGAGCTTCTCATCAGTTGAAATTCATCTTCCCTTAAGTGCGACTTTTTCGTACGATGTGTTAGTCCGAGTGGGCTGTTCGGGCTTTGATATAATTTTTTATCAGAAATTTCCCTCTTAACAGTGCACGATAATAACGAACCTGTTTAAATTAGTAAAACACTTGTAGAAACTTATTAGTTATTGTATAGGTTATAGTAATATTGACATTACAAACTGGTAGGTTATCTTTTGGAATAATAGTGGTTACATTAGTACAAGTGTCTGACACAGATTAGCAACAGTTTAATGTTAAGGGCGATTACTGTTAGTTTTTTTTTATAAAGAACTACTAATCTGTATTTATTTTAATTACTGATTTCTGTTACTACTTGCAAAGACAAAGTATAATCTGAGTACCTGCATCACGTTTTTGTGCAAAGCTGTAAGCTAGTTGACTGTAAGAGATGAAAAAAGTCCCATACCAACTATTATTAGTGAAAATAATTTTGAAGTAAAAGCTCAATTTTCGTGGATGGACCCTCTGCAACATATTCGCAATATTCCTTATTGAGATATAACTACTACCTAGTAACTTTAGCACTTGAAGGAAATTTAACTAGTGAATGAATATTATGCTTGAAATTTGTACGGAGCTAATACGCTACAATCAGGTTGTGCATATCGCATACGCACGGATTGTAGATAAACAAACAGACCCAGAGATGAGCGTCGCTGCATGAACCAGAACCCATCACATTCTCACTCAGCCTTCCTCCCAGAAATTGACCCAGACAGTAAAACCTAGAAAGACATATAACCAGGATGTTTGACTGAAGGCACTTCGAACCAGCGACTCGTCCAGGAGCTCTCTAACTGGAAGAGTCCCAGCGCCAGGCCCTTTTTGGATTAGCCAAAGTCGTCCAGACCCGTAAGGTACACTTACGTCTATGAATCCAACCTTTCCTAGCACCTATAATCTTCCTGAACCTGATCTTCTGGTGGCCAGATCCGGTATCACCGGTACCAGCAAGTATTACCTTGAAACTGTTTAAGTCGTATTTTTAGTGGAAGAATTTACCCTTAAAATTAACCCTGTATCCTCTTTGGGCCAGGAAGCGATACAAAATTGGCCTTTATAGATGTTACAACGTTCGTGCAAGTTGCGTCATTCCTGGCCAGAAGTAAGTAAGGGCACGCTGTATTTATTATGAAGGCACTTCGGTGAGATCCTGCCGTACCGCTAGACGCGAATTACAGCTCTTGCCTAGAACACCAAGCTAGCGAAAATCCGTGGCCCCCAGCCGGCTAAATTTTCTTTGCGCCGCGCCGCCGGGGTTTTGACGAGGTAAGAATTTGGCTTTGGCTTGCCCTTAAATGTGGCCTCGAAAACCGCTGAGCACTAGTACTGCATTGTTCAACCCCCGAGAAGAACCAGAACCTGGGTAATAGTGACCACTTGAGGCGTGCCCCAAGTCATTCCTGGCCAGACGTAAGGACACGACGTACCTGTTATGAGGATACTTTCTTCTTTATCGGCGAGATCCTGCCATACCACCAGATGCTAATTACAGCTCTCGCCTAAATCCCCAGGCAAGCGAAAATCCGTGGTCCGCAGCCGGCCAAATTATCCTTGCGCAGCTAGGCTATTGCGGAGTTAAAAATTTGGTTTTTGCATCACTTTGGGTGCCCTCAAATGTTGCCTTAGAAGCCGCTGAGCACTACTGTTTGATTCAAATCCGCGTAGAGTATAGTCGAAATTTAGTAACATTAGTTTGATAGCGAATATAAACAAACGCAGCCATCGCGTGCAAATGTTTCATTCCAGAATTTCCCGTTCTAAACTACAACGCGCAACGCTAGACGATTATTATGCGGCAAGCGTTCCAACTGCCGGCTATACCAAGACCTGGTCAGTAATAGTGGGTTGCAGATGTCCCAGGGCCAGCTACGGTCCACCGTCCAGATTAAATTTTATTTATTATGTTAATATACATACGTTATTAAATAAATTTTAGTCGGCGAACTGTCTTGCAATTTACAGACTAATGGAAACCTTATATTTAATGTTCTCTCTGTTTATGAACTTGAGTTATGAATCGGACCCTGGCATCTGAACTATCCGTTACAAAACTAAATAATTGACCAAAGTAATTGTCTACAAATTATTTACAAGTATTACGTTACCACGGTATTATAACCTTAACTAAAAATGTATTTTAGTTGCTTGAAAGCAACAAGAGACAAGAAAAACTAAGTATATATAATAAAAAATTCTTGCACAGCTCTAACTTTTTAGTACACAGCTCGCATCTTCTTTTACCGAGCGCTGCAGTCAGAGAAATTTCGATTGCTTGCACCTTACAATAAGCACGCAGGTCGCCATATTTAAGGAGACGGGCTTTCTTCTCCGCCTAGGTTTTGAGTCGAGAGGTCATTCTTAGAAATATCCCGTTGTGGCCGCCTGGCATCTGTTTCTACGTGAATTTCCACCTCGAGTAGGTCGTGTATTTGCCGATGGCAAGATGTTTTCGCCACCAATATTCTGTGCGAGCGTACATTTCAGCCGCACACATAAACTTTGACCCGTTATCGATTTTTGGGTAAGCACACGTCGTAGGTTACGGCTCTGTACTAATTACATTGCGACTTAAGCCGTTATTGCTGCATCACTATTGCTGCACCTTGCATCTTGCACGATCCTGTCCTGGACGACGCTACTAGTTGAAGTGACCCACTTTTGCATGGCATCCTAAAATTAAATAATTTGTTGGGTCAAATGTGTTATGGTTAACCGAAGTAAAATATTTCAATTGTTACTTCTGAATATTATCGAGCCTTGGGCACTTATTAAGAATGCTTAATTATGGTATCTCTTAGTGATAATTAAATCTACTTTTACTGCTACTGATATTATAATTTTTCCGTTATCCGTCATATAACCCTTCGCGAATCTGCTCGCTTTTATAACGTAGAATTGTGAAGCAGAAGACATCCAAGGTAGGTGATGAAGCGAATTGTTAACTAGACTTTTTTGTTGCGAATAACGACTGGCGCCCACTTACTTTTTTTAATTAATAGATGTATTTTGTGACCTTATAAACCACCGCCTGGTTCTTATTCACGCCATATCCTGTCGTGGGTTTGAGCTAGCCAGCGCAGTGTTCACCCATCGTTTAAGGGTGCTACACTATTTATTTATTTTAACACTGTAACATCCACAGCAGAATCATACAAAAATAGTGTAATCGAATTACAGGTTGCTTGTTAGAAAAATCAGCTCTGACTTACATCGTTTCTGCACATATTCTGTTAGCGTTGCAAACGTTGGTGTTGAAAGGGCTATTAAAATTGAAATGATTCGCAAATGATGAGTTTATTGAGTTTATTCAACATATAAAACACATATCTAAATATCACAGCGTGATATTTTTACTTCCTTTTACTATAAAGGAAGTATTGGATTCACCCCAAAAATTCGAAATTGAGTTTTCAACAGATCTTCACGTTTTAGAGTCCCCTGATCCCAAAAAACATATTTTTTTTCATTGGTCTGTCTGTCTGTCTGTGTGTCTGTCTGTCTGTGTGTCTGTCTGTGTGTGTGTCTGTGAACAGAATATCTCAAAAACGAAAAGGGGTATGGCGTTGAAACTTCATATATAAGTTTGGTGTACTATGTAGATGAGATAGCAAGCTTTTGAAGAAAATCGCATAACCGGAAGTAGGTGTTTACTCTTGTGATTTTTCAGTTTTTTTCGATTTTTTCAAAAACGGCTTTAACGATTTTTTTTAAACTTTACATTTTTACTAAATTTTTAATGTGTATTGATGTGAAGTAGGTGATTTTCCAGTTGAATACTTCTAAAGTGGGTTTCTTTTGTTTTTTTTTTCTATTTTTTTTATTAACTCCTATTTTAAATAAAACACCCGGTATATTATTACATTTTTGAATTCACCTTAACATTCTAGAAAAAATTTGTCTCTTCAACTAACGCTCTATTTTGTACCGTTTTTGTAGTATTTGTAATTTTTGAAAAAATTTTACAAATGGCTAAAAATTCAAAATGAAATTTTTGACTAATTATAAGAACACTGTAAAAGGAAGTTGTGTGAGTGTATCACACCAGATTTTTTTTAAATACTTTGAGTAAAACTAATATTTGCCCTTAAAGTTTTCATTTTGTACATTTGCAATTTAATAATATTTTGTATACTTCTCTGACTGTGATATCCTTTTCTTTGTAGATTCTTTTGAATTACCACTGCCACTCTAGAACATTCCCAATTATTATGCAATTATTGATAGTAACCACACCTAAATGTAATAGTTATTACAGGACATCAGTCACCCATGCTGAATTTATCCCCACCAGAGTACTCATAATTTGTATTATATGCTAAGTCAGTTTTATTTCGAATGTCTAGGTTGGCTAAAGGGTAAGCTGACTTACGTGATTTCTAGACATAATATGTAACTACCCTCGAAAGTCGATTGGCAGTAAAAACTCAATTTCATAAAAATCGTGTCTTATGTGTTTTTGGAAACGAACCATTCGATTCGATTGCTCATTATATTCTAAATGTAATTTTAATTAAATGCAAAACGATCTCTCTAAGAAAACATATAGAGATAAATTATTGGTAACATGACTTTAATTTAAGATACGAATTTTTTCTTTCTCCATATTAAGCGAACACCATTAAATTAGTATTGAATTAGGTATTATATGTTTTTAAAAAAAAACCTAGATATTAATTTTAAACATTTTGGAGACCACGTACAGCAAACGCTTTTCTATTTTTCGTGGAACCATCCTTTGGGTGATTTATTAAGGAACCTATTTCGCTGTAATAGCAATTCGTTACTGATATAAATGCATTGAATTAACATGGCAAAATATTCAAAAAATATAATCACTTGTATTAGTCTGTCACGAAATAGCTACACAAATATATATCAAAATTAAATGAGCCACTTAAACTTTATCTGTGTTTATATTATTTGACCTTGAACTTGTGATACGTGTCTAGCGAGATTTTTACAACTTGCGATGGTGGTGTAATGGTCAGCATAGTTGCCTTCCAAGCAGTTGATCCGGATTCGATTCCCGGCCATCGCATGGTTTTTTTAAAAGTATAATTGCCGATCTACATATCTCCTCTTGACGTTTAGTTTACCTATATATAAAGCATAACGGGACATATACATTTTTTAAAGCGAAGGCAGTTTTACAATAAAGTTACTACTGTACTGATAACGACTTTATCTATAGATATGGC
Source organism: Agriotes lineatus (assembly GCA_940337035.1). Classification (NCBI taxonomy): domain Eukaryota; kingdom Metazoa; phylum Arthropoda; class Insecta; order Coleoptera; family Elateridae; genus Agriotes; species Agriotes lineatus. Next base: position 4,393 of record CALNHX010010853.1, on the reverse strand, counting down.
TATGGCTATGGTATAAATATTAACTCATAGAACATACAATTCGAATTAGGGTTATTGAACGAGTAATTTCTGCAACATATCATTGAAAGTGCAAAATGTATAAAATTAGGAATCGTTTAATAAAATAGTGCTGTAAATATTGTACCTATACAATAAACCTTCACAGTGACCTTAACTAAGCGTTAATCTGCTAATGCCTATTTATTGCTACTCTCAAGTATAGATAATGGTTTTTAATTTCAAAGACTTCATTCTGCAAACCGAGATGGTATATCCTGTAGCTAATTGAAAGAAAGTTATCTTACGTTTAGCATAAAAGTTTACTGTAATTCTAATGAGATAATAGTAGCGACGAAACTGAACTAATTTTAAATGTCCATCCTATCCTACATACACTGAAAAAATATATAACAGAAATCGATTATAAACCCAAAATGTTTTGGGTAAACCATAAAAAACAATTAAGAAGGCAATTAAACATTTATGCTTATAAGGACTGATTGAAAAGCATACTCGAATATTTTTTGACGTTCAATGTTTTCTGAATGAAACTGCGACGTGAATTCCAAAGTCTGGATGAAAATTAGAAACAAGTTGGCTTTGAACATGGCTAGGATTATTAAAACCCTTTGTTAAATATTTTTGAAAATCATACGACACTCATTAATGACCAATAGAAAAATTAGTTCACGAGCCGTATCCAAGACAACAAAAACATTTCTTGGAAATTTTTTGTAGGTAGACATTACTTCTTTTTAGGGTTTGTGTCGTTACCATTTTCTTACCGAATCTCCATATCCGGAAATTATTTTTCGTGCATTCAACAACGTCCTAATTTGCCCACGCGTCACGCTCAGACAAATTAATACGACGTTGTTGGAACGCATTAAAAAAAAATCCGGAAAGGATTAATGCTCTTATGAAATGATATGTGAATATTTTTTCTATTACTGTAACTAAAGTGACAATTTAATCACGCTATTACAACCTGTGACTAACGAGCCCATTAGTCACAGGCTAAAGTTGTCAACGGCTTTGTAATCATGTAGTGAAGTTAGGTTCAGACAGTATTTGCTTATTAGTCACAGCTAAAACTGAAATTAAGTTAATTTTAACGTCTGCTAAGGATAATTTAACGTAACCTAACATAAGATTAAAAATGTATTGTTTAAATTTATGGTCGTAGAAAAAGTATGGTATGTTACACATTATATCAAGTCGTCTAGCCACTCGTTTATTAAACACCCGCTCCGCTTGTGTCTAACAAATCTCGTGACTAAAGTGACGTTTATATAACTTGTTACATAATATACTATTTTGATATACTGCGTTGAGAATCGATCAATTTCCGCAGCATTTAGCGGCCGAAAACTCCCACATTTTTATACTAAAGTTCGTTTTCTTGGTTTGCAACCTGACGTCATTATTTTTTATCTTTTTCTCTCTTAACTGAAACGAGTGAACAAAACAAGGTTAAGAAAGATCGTGTCTGTTTATAATCAGATAGCGCTTTATTGTCAAATATTAAGATATTTACATGTCACTTTTCTTAAGTCAGTGTCAAACTGTTTAATTGTGGGTTTGTAATAAAATAACTTTACAATACATATTATATACGCAGTATGGGCAAAACACCCAGACTCAGCGAACAAGCGCAACAACTTGTAGAAAACGTAATTGCTTTCTTTCAAATGGAGAAAGATTTGGTTGCACCGTATGAATTTGGGAACGTGTGCGTTAGAGCCAGTAAAGCTTTAGGAGTAAGTGAAAGTACGGTTATAGATATTAACGATACAAGTTTGATTATGAGCATCTTAACGAAACGAGTTTGATTGCCAAAATGAGGCGGTGAGCCGAGTTTTGCGGCAATCAAACGAGTTTCGTTGTGTGCCATAAGCAAACGTGTATTGTTCAATATTTTATCTTCATCAATAAACTCTGGTTCACTGTATAAAAAGAGTGAGGTAATATTCATTACCGCACTGAGTGCGGTAATATCTGTCCATTACCGCACTGAGTGCGGTAATATCCATTACCGCACTCAGTGCGGTAATGAAGCTCTTAACGATACTAAAATTAATTTGGTTAAGACGCTATAACAACACGGATGAAGATAAAAAAATTAAAAGTAAAGGCGTGACTACTGACAGTGCTTATAAGAAACACGTGGCAGAATCAACATCTAAGCACAAAAAGAAAATCCATGAAGATACAGCTACTAGTTCGATCAGAGAGGTTGTATACAAAATGTATGCCGAAAAGAAACATGTAACTCTAAATACAATTCAAAATAGAATGAATGAGGAATATTGTGGGGTTCATGTCCTTTCACGATCGTTTATACATAAATATATAACAAAAATTGGTTTCAAATGGCAAAGAGGTGGTAACAGAAGATTTTTGATGGAACAATCTCATATACTTCTTAAAAGAAATACATTTTTAAGAGAATATATTAATAATTTGAATTGTGAACATCCCTTTACGCCGGTATTTGTAGATGAAACATGGATTTTCAGCAAAGGTTCATTTCGTATGCAGTGGCAGGATGGTACATTGGCAACTGCATGCCAAAAAACTTCGCAGGGGTCTCGTTATATCATAGTACATGCTGGAAACAAAAATGGTTTTGTTAGAAATGCTAGTTTAGTGTTTAAGAGTGGGTCAAAAAAAGGAGATTATCACGACAGCATGAATCGACAAAATTTTGAAAAGTGGTTTAAAGAAAAACGTGTTCCAAATTTAGAAGCAAGATCTCTTATAATAATTGATAACGCTAGTTATCATTCTGGTTTAGAATTCGAAATCCCCAATAAGTCATGGACAAAGGCAAAATTAATACAATGGTTGCAAAAGATGAACATAGACTTTTCAGAATGCGCCATGAAAGATACTATATGGAACGCAGTAAAGCAGCACACAAATAAAATCTATCATCTTGACGAGTGGGTAAAACAGTTTGGGCATAAAATACTGCGCCTTCCACCATATCATTCCCATTTTAATGCAATAGAGATAGTGTGGTCGGAGTGTAAACGACTGTATGATAGCAGGATATCCTCTACATCTACGTCAACGGATGAAATTGTGTTAAAAACTTGGAATGCTGCCTTAGAGTCTGTGTCAGTGGAACATTGGATACCGACCACTGCCAGAAGGAAATAACCACAGCTTGGGAATATCAGAGAGTAATAGACGTTGGAGATATTGTCCCGGTCGTTATCAACACAACAGAAGATTCCAGTTCTTCAGATTTAGAGGTTTCTGAAGACGATTTCTAATGATGTTTTTTTGTTATATTTTAATACATTTTCTAAATAAACTGCTCATTTCCTGTTCATTTTCGTGGGTAACTTTATTATGTTATCTGGGACTTTGACTGCAATAGGACAGAAAATTGTTTATTAACGCTTTTTTTGACCTGAAATTTGACATTTATGTTTGCCAACGACATGTGTCAGATGTCATTTTGAGGTTATGAGTAATGGCTATGCATGAAAAGATAAAAGACATACGTGCACTCAGTAAATGTGAGTTCATTAGTGACGTCAGGTTGCAAACCAAGAAAACGAACTATAGTAACTCTTACTTTTCAGCAGTAATACCCATAGCAGCAATAACTAACAATAATATCCATTGGTTGAAATCAAAATAGGCACTCCCATTTTCGGCATGATCATGGCCTCGTCGACTCTTCCCGACTTCCTCGATGAAACTGTCATTTTATAATTAGAAAAACGCTTCCAACGTAGTAGAATAAAAAATTATGTAACTCGCACGAAAGCCTACATTTATACTCGCCTTATTTGTGCCGCTCGTCCAAAAAATGCTAAATTTCGTAGTTGTATCATAAATAACTATTATTTACTAGCAATATGATATTGCTCATTTTCGTTATGTTCCCAAGGGATTTTTCAAATTAGTTCTTCCTCATTCTCATTGTAACCACGTAAAGTCCGTTTCAATTTCACATGACACCGAGTAGGCGATGAAATTAAGAACGTTTTTTATAACAGTGTAGAAAAAGTGTCAGTTTAAATGTTAGGTTATAAATGTTTGACACATCAGCTTTAGGTTTAAGTATTGAAAATGCGATATATATTTTTTTGAGATTAATTACTAATAAGTATACACTTAAGCTTGCTAACCCATTTTTCCAACAATACTTTAATGTTGATCCAGAAGATACATTAATTACAAACATGTGAACCATTATCTAATAAACAAACACCAGAATGTTATTACAGCACACAAAGGCAAGATACAAATTAAGTTATATTTGTAAAATGTTCTAAAAACTTATTGAACTACTTATCTACTTGTATTTGTATTTGAGCGAGATTTCGGGATGTCAAAGATCTTGCACAGTAAAGTACTCCTTTTTTTCATGAAA